>JAMLFT010012405.1:0-10436 GCA_026544285.1 Pachyrhizus erosus | reverse complement strand
TATTTTTATTTAATAATAAAATTAAAATAAAAAATTTTAAATAAATAAAGAATTAAAATAAAAAAATCTATTTTTTAAAAAGTAAAACCATATTGAAACCAAAATTTTATAGCATATGAGAAGTTTAAAAAAGATGAAAACTTTTTTTTTAAAAAAGAGTGAAATATGATATTTTGATTGATAAATTTTGGACAAAAAGATCAATTAATGGAACTGGTTCATAGAGTTTGTTAGGAAAAAAGAAGAAGAAGAACCGATAATTTTAAATAAAAGAAAGTTGTAAAAGGACTTAACCGTGGCAATTGAAAAAAATGAAGGACTTCATTACAACAATAATTAAAAGGCTTAATTATAACAATTATAAACTTGAGAAATTAATTTAAGTAAATTGTTATCGGATAACAAAAAATGTATTTTTTTTGGTGAAAAATATTACAATTTTTGTTTTTGTTGTTGGAGAATCAAAACAAAAATAATAAATTACCTTGACATATCCTAAAATCTTTTTCAGATTTCACCTGATATCTTATCTTTTTTTTTTATTATTATTTACACTATCCCTTGTTTATAATGGGACTCTTTAATTCCTTATACATAACACTAATTCTATTAATATCTTATAAAGGATGTTATCATAAATACCAATCTCAAAATATCTTAAAGAGTATTAATGTAATCTACTTAAACAAAAAATACAATAGATTAAAAAATGTACATTTAGATTGTTTTATTTTCTAATTATGTTAAAATTATGTTCAAATAAATATGTTTTTAGAATAAATTAATAATAATGGATTTATTCTTAAGACTTATTCGATTAAGATCATAATATTCTTTAAATCTATATAAAAAGTAGATGTATTTTTATTTATATACTTAACTTAAATTAAGAAATTATTTATTAATAATTTGGGATTAGACTTGTTCTGGTTAATATAAACGGTATGTAATAAAAATTAAAGTAATAAGATAAATATTGTAGTATATACTAAAATCATCTCACACTGTACTGTCAAATAATTTATGAAAGGAGAAAAGAGTAGTGATTTTTTTTGTGCTTTAAAATGTAATTTTGGTATATTATCTGTATAAAATTTTTATATTAATTAAAAGTGAGTATAAATATGATTTTGAAAGTATTTATTATAACATGTATAAGAAATCAATAATTTTACCATCATTAAAATTTGTGATTTAATAATAATGTAGAAATATTTTACACATATTGTAGTTAAATTCTTAAATTTTATTTTTTTAAATATATTTTGAACTTCAATTTTATCCTAATTAATTATTAAATTTAACTCCTTTTTAAATAAATATTCTGATTTTACTTTTATTAATCTTTAAACGTTATTTCTTTGTGTAAATTAATACTTTAAATTTAAATTATTTAAATTAATCATTAAACTCTACTCTTGTTTTTTTTTTTTTTTTTTTTTTTTGCAAATAGCGTTTGTTAAGTTGGAACTCAATTACTAAAAGATCAAGAATAAATCTTAACCATTTATTTACCTTGACTATCCATAATTTATTAATTAGTTTTATTTTTATAAATTGTGTTTTCAAACATTAAAGCAAAATAAAATTCAAAGTTAAAAAAAATCAAATGATTTCTTTCAATAGTTTTTTCTTTTAATTCAGAATTTATATTATGATTTTAAGTTTGGAAAAATAAACTATAATTAGCATAAAATTAAAACTGAAAATTAAATCAAATACAATGGTTGAATTTAAAATTTTTTATCCATTATCAATTTAATTTCAATAAAATTTAAAGATCAATTAAATAAAATTAAAATTTTAAATATCTATTTATAAAAATAGTAAAATTTAAAGATTAATAAAAACAAAGAGTAAAATGCAAGATAAGTATTTACAAAAAGATAAAATTTAGGAAGGTTGTATACTCTTTTCCTTATAAAGATGTATAAATCTTTGTCTCTAAAATATACTGATTAATGATATTTTTTTTATAATTTTAGTTTTGACGTTCGTTCCTAGCTAGTTGACATGTTGCACTTGATGTTGCTAAAACAATGATCGGAAACTATGTGTTAATATGAAATGTACTGAATGTAATGGTGTTTTTTATTCCGTTGATTAATCATGAGTTGTTATATGTTAAAAACTATCAACTTATGCGATAATTAGTTTAAATAATATGTGTGGTATTATTTAACTAGTTAATAATATACAACTCATTATTATATGTGGTATTAGATATATTTCTTTTTAATGGTCGATTCTATTATTATAAACTAGAGTTTATAACGAAATAAATATTATAACATTCATGTAATTTAATTTTTAATCAAATTTATTATTTTTTATGATATATTGTCATATATAAGGTTTGTCGTAAACCGATTGTATGATTTTGTTAAGTCACATGTTATGGATGTATTTGCTATGGCATGGTTATTGCGATCGAGCTTCACCCACAAGTGTCTATTTTAATTATTGTGACATTTACTTAATTGCAGTGTTTTGAATCAGTTAATGACTGGCGGTGACATTTATTTAACTTCAATAATAATAATAAAAAAAACACATCCGTATGATAAAAGCCTTTAATTTTGAACCGACTACATACATATTTGAATTGAATTATACAAACAACAAACTATGAATAAAATACAGATAGTTTCAAGGTATTACTCATTAAGATGGAACTCAATAAGACATACAGGAATTTAATTATTTTCTCCTAATAACTTATTGTATTATTTAATAAGAAATATTAACCACACTCTATTTAATATTTTTTTAATATTATTAATTAAATTTATTAAAAATTATCAATTTTAATAAATTATGTCTTATTTAATGAAATCCATTTTTTCTAGAAGAATAGTAAAACTCACAAAAATCAATAATTTTTTAATAATTTTAATTAATTACATAAAATATTTTAAAAAATAGTATAGGGAAAATATCATTAATATTCTTCTTATTTAATTTTAAGTATGACATAAGTAATAATAAAACTAAACTCACATTTAAAGTTTATTAAGTTCAAGTTTTATAAATAAAAAAATATTATTAAGAAGAAAAATTTAATAATCAATCATATTTTTTTGTTAAAAAATAATTATTAATAAAATTAGTAAATATTTTATATTTATAATATGATAAAAATATATAAATTCTCTTCAAATATATGTTTTCTAATTGAGCTCAATATAATGTTACCTTCCAATTATCCACAATCAATTAATATATCTAATAATAATTTTTATTACATATTTTTTTTGAGAAATTATATTTATACAACAGATTATATAATAAAGTATATAATTAAGAGAGAAAAAGAGTCAAAAGATAAAAAAAAATTAAAGTTAAAATATAATAAATGATTTAATGATAGAGATAGATAAACACAAAAATTAATATTGTATAAATTGTTATATGAGTATTACTTCTATTTTTTTTTACAAAGATTTGATTAAAAAAATGGAAAAAAAAATTAGACAAAGTAAGGTATAAACATTTTTAATCCTATTCTCCAATTTAAATAGGAGATTTATTTCAACAATTTGTATTTATTTTCATAAATTTTACTTCTTTGGTAAATATACATTTCGAAATTTAATTTAATTTTAATTAATTTTTAAATATTATTTTGTTTACATATAAATATCATAAAACTTTGTTTTCATTCTAATTAATCTTTAAAGTCTATTGTTTTTTATAAATAGACACCATAATTTTAATTTCATCTCAATTAATTCTTAAAATTGACATTTTTTATAAATATTTATTTATATTAAATTAGATTAAACTAATAATATAGAAGAAATTTTAATCATTTATTTATTTTAAATCCTAGCCATTTATTAGTTTTATTTTTTAAATTATTTTTCTAAACATTAAAACATAATAAATTTTAGAATTAAAACATCAAAGAAAGACCTTTGGGTTGTTTTTTCTTTCTAAACTCTCGTATTTTTATTATATTTTAATACATGAAGGAAATAATTTAATGAATGATTCATATTTAAAATAAATAATACAATTCTAATTTTATAGAAATAACTATTTATAAAAGAATTTTCTTTAAGAATCAATTAGAATGAAATTAAAGTTTAAATATTTATATTTAAAACATTTCAAGTTTAAAGATTAAGTGAAAAAATTAAAAGTTATGACATTTATTTACAAACGAAACAACTTTTAAGAGTTAATTAAAATTAAATTAAAATTGATGATGTCTATTTATAAAAAAAGAAATTTTAGGATAGTTAAATACTATTTCTCCAAATTTATATAGTAAAAATTAACATTAAAATATTTACATGAGTTATTAAGATGGAACTTTAATTTTTTTTTAAATTGTATATTTAGTAGTGAAGGTAAGATAAATATTAAAAATAAGAGAATAGGATATAGCTAGAAAAGAATTATCCTTATAAAATAACCTACCAGATAATTATACAAATTATATTCAAATAAAAAAATTATCTTACATATCGCGATGACAATAAAAGTGATGTAAGGGATGTAACATATGAAAGGATGAGAAGATAATATAATAAAAGTATCTTTAGGTTAAAAATAATAATGACAATGATAATAAAAAAATGATTTTAATAGTAACAATAATGATTATAATAAAAATATAAAAAAAATTATATTATATATATATATATTAATGAGTGAGTGTAAAAGAAAAAAAAATTATCTATCCTATCTTATAACTTTTCTTAATTTTTTTTTTAAATAATTTTAATTGATGAACAACACAGTATAAACTAATAGAATAATCATATATGTCACACACTAAAATGTGATTTAATTAATATAAATTTAAATAAAAATAAATTATCATCTTATTTTTTTCATCCATACTACTGATAGATGTTGAATTTTGACCAAATGCTAAAATATATTTTTCTTTGACATAACTATAATCAAAATGGAGATTTGAAGAAAAAATAAACAATAAAAGTCATCAAATGATTGAGAATAAAAATTAAAATTATCAGCAATTATCAATGGTTATGACTGTTGAAAACTATTATAAATAGTTTTTAGAAGTTAAATATGAATTTGTAAAATGTAATAAGTTGTTGGAACTTTGTTATTGAAACTTGTACCTCTACATACCCAACAATGATCAAAGGATTAATCGAGTTTCAAATAATATACCATTTGGATTTTATCAATCACCAAGAATGACTTTTTAACTAAAGTTGCCTAATTACTCAAAAAAAAAAAAAAAAATTCACAGAAGTATTCACTTCCCCGAATCAAAATCTGAAAATCCAAGTTTTGATGAAAATTGCGAAGTTTTCATCTCAACACCACCAAACCCGAAAAAGTAATCAGCAATGCGATATATAATAGGCTGCCATTCTTATAATTAGTAGAAAGAATATAATGTCATTGTCTTCTAAAGATAATTAGTAGCTAGGGAATAGAGGGAAGGTTTTTCTTATTTCTTAAACCCGATTAGACTGAGAACAGATAGATAGCGTATAGTTGATAATCACAAGAACCCTAACTTGTCATAGGTAATTCTGTAAAGAATGAACACATTAGAACAAAAAAATAAAAATAAAAAACAGATAACTCACTAGCTCTTCCACACTCAAACAGCAAAGTTGGTGCGGGAAAAGGATGTTTTGGGAAAATGTCCGTACAGTGCATTGCTGGGTCGATTGATTCACTTTTAAAAATCTAATAGATATTTTATTCTTAATTATGTGATAATCACAACGTGTGAAATGAAGCTCTAAAACCAGTTGATAACAGCTGGCCTTGTATAACATTTCAGTTCTCTTATTAATTGCTTTTCTAGTTAGGTTCTTTTACATTTCTTCTCTATACCAAGCCGTGGATAAAATTTTACACGTTTGATAGAAGGAAACATATATTTTAAAAAAAATACTGAAAAATAACTGCGGATAATTTTGCATGTAAGGTGTGGGAAGTGGTCACATCTTTTAAACGAAAATTGCCTGTGTGATATACTTATTTATCATTTCCATCCATAATTCTCAAGTCTATTGATTGAACCCGGCACAAATAATTGGTTATTTAGAAGAGAGTGACAAATTAATATATTAAGAAAAGAACTGATTTTGATATTAAATCCTTGAAACATGTGGAATCTTTAGGAAACAATAAACAGATGGTAACGTATGCATTATATATTTCTGTGTTAATTTCACTAGTCAATTATGCAGAGCTGTTTCCATCTTTCATTTTAGACTAATGAATATCTAATTAATTTACCTGTGGGCGATCGCAGATAAAAATGAGCTGTAATTAGTAGAAAGTCAGATATATGATAAGGAACGCGGGGACTTGTTAATTGCCTACAGTGTTTTTCAATCTGTCATTTGCGGTAGTCTATTTTATCTCACGACTTTTAATTTGTCTTGTTTTAGTTGTTAAATTTTTTTATGGTTTATCCTAGCTAAAACAGAAAAACTTACTGTTTATAATCTTCCTTTATGTTTTTCAATGATGTGTGAGTTGTGTTATAAAATTCACCAATTTTTTTATTGTTTATCCTTGCTCATAATCTTCTTCTATGTTAATTTTTCAAAGATGAGTGAGTTGTACTACAGCAATTTTTTTTTTTTTTATCATTTTTGGTTAATTGTACTCATGCATCAATGTCCAAACATAGTTTACGCAAGAAGAGAGAGAGAGAGAAGGATGAATCTCACTGTGCATTTTAAGTATTAATTCATTGATATCTTTGTGATAATTACTTACTTAAACTATATATGATTCGATGCTATTCAAGATGATTAAAAATTGATCACTGGTATTAGGCGATCGATATGATGAACTCAGTAGCTATTAACTATTGAAATGATTGCAACAAGGAAATTTGATATTGTATGAAATGCACAAATGGACTGCCGAATAGAAGACCCAGTTTCCTTATTTGCACAATCATTGTTGCTTAATTTTCCATGTTGCTATTGACTTTAAAGAAAGCGATAACTCGGAAGAGTACCTCTTTGAAAAATTAGAAAGCCGCTTTGAGGAATCATCATGTAATAGAAAATTGCATGATTGTCAATATAACAAACATAAAGTATATATTATCGTGATCCTTCGCCTCCACCAAGTGGTGCCATCATTTGGTGAAAAGTTGTAGGGCTACTCCTACCTTACCATATGCAGCTGTGAGAAGTTCAATATTGCGTGGATTTTTTTTTGGAAAATGAAGTGTTTGTGCATTGGATATTCAGTTAAAAACTTCATTACAACTGGATTTTAGTGATGCAATCTATCTTTTCAGCTAGAGTGGCACAGTGCTGATATATAATTTTCTCAGTTATAATACTATTGGTCATGATATATAGAAAAAAGTAATTAATTACTGGCGATTCAATTATCATAATTTACATGAGAAAGGTAACGACTACTTTAAGATAACGTGATGATAGGGAGGGAAAGCGATGAACACTTTAAAAGTGTGTTTTGGTTTAAATATTTAGATGAGAGAGGATCAAAATTCACCCCTTCCAATATTAGAGGATTTGGAGATTATAGAAAAAAAAAAAAAAAGATCACGTACATTAATGGTTAGGTGTTGGATGTCTACCTTATTCTAATCTTTGTTTAACGAAAATTAAAATGTTAATATAAAATTTGTGACACTGCAGTCACTACAATAATATGATACTTCAAATTAACAAATAATTAAATTGATGTAGAAAATTAATGTATATAACAATACATCAAATTTTAGTATAATACATAAATAATACTATTAGTATGAACTGTATTAATATATTAATTTTCATTAAACAAAAGATGTCATTTTTTGTTAATAATTAATGACATTTTATTTTGCAACGGGGAGAAAAAAAATGAATAAAGTCTTTTGTAAATGTATAAAATGCTGCTTTATTTTTATTTTTGTTTTATTTGTTTTATCTTGTGAACCAAACGAAGTGTCTCATTTCATGAAAAATTTATTTGAGTTTATAAAAATAACTTATGATTTCCATAAAAAAAATTTATGTTATTTAAGTGAGTTTTATTTTGTGACTGATCAAAATAAGCTCTCTCTTTTAAACTTATTTGAATGAATTTCATACTCGAAATTTTTAATAAGTATTTATTTGATACAGGATTATTAAATAGAACTTAATTAACTTATTTATCTAAACATATCTTGAATAAAATTAAAAGTATGTATATTAGTTATAAAAATAACAAATATATAATAAAAAGAAAAGTATTTATTTTGTAAAAATAGAAAATTATTTAATATTTATTTTTTAAATAATTAAAAATATTTAGTACATTAAGAATGTGTTTGTTTCATATTTGTAATGAGTTTTGTGAAATCATTCCTAACTTTGTTTATTTTTAAGAAAGTAGTACCATCGTGTTTTAGTGCATTATTATTGCCATATTAAGAGATGGAAAAGTTTTATTCTCATAAAAATATATAAAAAAGATAGTTTCTAACTCTACTATAATTTTTATTTGTATTTAAAATTTAAAAAGTATTTTTAGAAATATTAAAAACTGATCTAAATATATTTTGAGATATATCTAAAAATAATATTTCTAATTAATTTTTTTTTTAAAAAAATATGACTTCTAAAAATGCATCATCTCGAAACAAAGGCTACTAAGTATTACTGATCACTATTTTCACGTATTCTCTATATCCTTGATTGATTTTGACCTGTGAACTAACCTACCCCGTTCTTTACCTTTCTGTCTTTTTTTTCTAAATCTAATATATGTTTGTGAGTAGTGCTTCTTTCTCTGTGGATACCCAAAGACTAATTATCAGAGTTTGCTGTGACTTATATATGATCAAGTGGATGGCCAAATTTTATATATGATATCTATCCATGCCCGATCGGAATTGGATAATTTTATAATATTTTGACACAAGCTAGATATATGCAAAAGGATTAGGATCGTACTTTCTCTAAAATTATGTATTATACTAATATTAATATTAATTGTACTCGAACCCAAAGCGGAATGTAAAAACTAAAATGTGCACTTTGTACTTCAAGAAATTTTGATTAAACACTTTGTTACTGGATGCAACTCATTCTAGTGGCGCACTGGTGCCCACCTATTGCTCTCAAATTATATATATATAATATATATGCCTTTTGGCGTTTGAGTGTGAGTGGAAATAATTAATGGTTACTACTACATATTATAAGACTAATACCTATAATTAATTTAGCCACTCAATTAGCGAAACTTCATTTTTTAAAATCGATCTAAGAAGATAGATCCTTTACATTAAAAATACATATAATATAGTATTTAGTACACATGAAAAGGTATGATAGAAAAGTAATTGTATGGGGGCAAAAAAGTTTTTTTTTTAATTTTTTAATAGCAGGCAAAATTGTTTGTTAATTCATAGTAACTAAATATATCATTGACTATGCAGTGTGTTATAAATCTAATTGTGTCTGCAAATAAAAAAGTAACTAAATACACCATTTAAAGAATATTAAATAATATTTAGACCATGATTTGCGAGGAATTATAATATTTTAGACAATTAATTTTCTGTTAACACTATGATAATTATGTATATCATAAAATCGTTTTAATTAAAATTAATATTGATTAGTTTGAAAGAACTTGAAATGTAGTTTGTAAAATTATCTAAAATAATTAAGCATCGTAGCAATATTCAAGAAGATTCCTTTCTATGATAATGCCAAATGAGTCTCGGTTTTAGATGACCGCATATATATGGATGTGTCGTCTGCCACATAAATTGAAAGCTAAAAAAACCACCAACTTGCCTTCAACTCAAATTGTACTAAAACTATGAATTCATGATCTGGACTGAAATTCTTAACAGCTTGGCCTCGCTATAATAATGATATTAAAATCACTAGGTTAGTAGGACAGAGCTACGTTGATGAAGATCGATAATTATCCAATTTTTCTGTATGCAAACTTAATGATATGTTACCCTATTGAACAGGAATGTCCTGTCCTCATCACTCATCACTTCTTTATTGAATGATTCTAATTATGGCCAAGTGTACTATATTAATTGCAAAAGAGATTTGCATGATGCTTTTAAAGAGGCTTATTATTACCATTTTTTTATCATATTTTTTTTCTATTTTTCTTCATTTTTATTATATTATTTATCATATCTATCACTCTTTTTTTTTTTCATCTCTTTCTTCTTTTTATGCATTTATTTTAAAAATAAAATATACATTTAACATTTATCTTTTAAAAATGATGTAATTGATAAAAATTGATGAGTATATGTAAAATTTATCTATGATAAATAAAGTAATAACCTGTTTAATAGATAACAATATGGGTAATTATTCTAACGTTAGTACACATACATATAATTATAATAATAAATATATAATTTTTAAAAATATTTGAGTAAATATTTTTTATATACTTTGAAGTGAGCATTAAGAATAAGTAATAATATTTTTAAA
>JAMLFT010012404.1:0-10437 GCA_026544285.1 Pachyrhizus erosus | reverse complement strand
AATTAAAAAAAAACTTCAAAGTACAAAAATAAAAAAAAAATAAAAACTAAAATAAAAAAGACACTATTTTTAGAGACCAAACTTATATTTAAATATTTTTTATAAGAATTTTTTTAGTTTAGTATTTATAATTTAAAATATGTTTAAATAATATTTTGGTCCCTAAAAATAGAATTTTTTATTTTAGTTTTTTAAAGATTTTTGTTTTAATTTTAGTCATTTAAATATTATTTTGTTTTGCTTTTAGTCTTTAATTTTAAGAAATATCGTTAAACGATGATGTAATAACAACATTGATAATCCATTGATTTGTGATATCATCAATGAGTCTCATATGATAGTTATATTACCAATTAAAATTGTTATTTGAAAATATGAACTAAAATAAAAAAATTTAAATATTTAAAGAACTAAAACAAAAAAAACAAAAATAAAAAATATTTTTATGTTACAAAAAGATTATTTAAACCTTTAAAATATCTCATTTTAGTTTCTAGTTGTATTTTGTAATTTTTTTTTATCTTTAATGTTTAATTGTCTAGTATTTTTATGTTTATATTTTTTTAATTGTTATAAAATTAAAACTAACAATAAAAAATTGTAAAAAAATTAAACACTTTGAACTCTAATAATTTTAAAGCATCTGCCATAACAATGTTAGACGATTTTAATCAAAAGAGATCAAAATAATTAAGAAATTATAATTATAAGAAACAAAATAGGATATTTTAAATTATAGGTACTAAAATAAAAAATTATTACAACTAAAGGAACTAAAATAAAACGTTTTAAACTATGAATATTAAAATGAAAAGTTATTAACTTAACTATTTTGAAGACTATACTTAAGTCAATATATGCTACTAATATTATATATCTGCTTATGCAAGTGAATTATCAAATTGATTTGTTTTACTTTATATCATAGACAATAATAACAAAAAGTAAAAGTATGCCAAATAAGGGCAGCAAGATATTTGTTTTTAAAGTATTAATATCTAACATTATAAATACGATACGCATACATTGAAGAATATATGTACATCACAATTCACAACCTTTTAATACATGAACAGACATGATGAGTAATTAGTTAATGCCTTGTAAAATCTGATAGAAAGAATGTAGACAAAATCCTTCTCCGAGGGCTAAAGCAAAAATCCAGACCACCTAAACAAGAAACATACATGAAATGTCTAGAGGCAGGCAATGAATCAATGCATGTTAGCTACAAGGTTAATGGTGCCCCACCACTTTCACTGCTTCCAAATCCATCCACCTCTTGTGATACAACAATTGATGGGGTTTTAACCCATAAAGACAGTTCTTTGTGATCTGATTTCTCATGAGTTGAGACACACCTTCCTAGTCTCAAATGAAAATGGACCCTTGCATATATTCATATTACACTTGATTTTTCTTTTTCTTTTACTTTTTTTTTTTAATTCACATATCATCCATCAAGAATTAAAAACTAATATCTTTATTTAAAAAATTAACTACATATATACTTTACATATTCTTCACTACATATTTCAGAGATTATATATTTCATAGATAAAATTATTTCTCAATTATATCTTATCATGTTGTGAACTGTGATTTTTCTATTTCAAATAAAATGGACCCTCTCATATATTCATATTGCACTCTTGATTTTTCTATTTCAAATAAAAATGGACCCTCACATCAATGCCACCAAAGTTATCAGGTGGCCACATGAAGATAAAAACTCTCTTGGAAAATTGAAAAAAAGGTGAGGTATGGTCACATCTCCAGTTTGGATATAACCAAAAGTGGTTCAAGCACTATTTCAGTATTTCAAATAGTGACATTGTGTTTGGTAGTAATGATTTCATTCTTTGCTAAAACACTGTTAGTAATTTCCATGCGTGTCTGGAAATTATTAGACTTTAAACAAAACTTATATCTGATCAGCTTTTAATTTGGACTTTAGTTATTGTAAAATATTAAATGATACAAATGATTTTGATAAATCGACCAAGGTATGTTTTGCTAGTTCTTCATTTATTTTTAAGACTTTTCCACTTCAGATAGATACTTTGAGAAAGTGTTGAGGCATAACATAGGTTCGGAATTTTCTTGGTCGACATAAGTGTGGAATTTGTTTCACTGAAGATGGGGGAAGTTCTATTTTAGTTCTAGATAACCAATAATAATAATAATAATAATAATTCTCAAACAATCAGAAATTATCATCTTTAAAAAAATTGTCTACTTTTATATTAATTACTTTAAAAATTATACCTAAAATAATTTTTAATTTATAACTTGTATGTAGGGTAAAATTATATTTTATATACTTTAAAAATTATGTCTGAAGTAATTTTTAATTAATTAACTGTCTAATACACCACCGATATATAAAAATTAAATTTTAATAATTCTAATGAAGAAAAATTAATTTAATCATCATACAGTTACAATATAAACTAGTTTTTAATATTATTCAATTACAAATTATTTTTAATTTAATTTTTAAATTTGTTATTATAAAAATTAATAAATTTAATATTCATGATAATTTATAATTAGATAACAAAATAAAATTATGTAATACTGTTTTATATTTTTTTTTTCTCATAAAATAAAATAGTTTAAAAACTTTCAATCATTACTTTTACTTATACTAGAAAAATTCTCAACCATCCGTTCACACCTTAGGATCCTGTGAATACATGACCTATATGTGAAACTTTCTTTTCTTACTTTTGCTGCTTTGTTATTGGTGACAGGACAGGTTATTGCATAGTCTCAAAACACACCCACACAATCACACAAATATATATGAGCACAAGGAATTTCAGAGTCAGTACTTCCAATGTTCAGTTTTTTCCTCTTTCCATCCACATATTGAATTAAAAACCCTTCATAAAAGAGATTGGAAAAAATGGAAAGTGCAATTCATACCAACCTGAATCCTAAGTTACCCAACTTTAAAGATAGAAATGCATCTTTTTCGTCTCCTCATCTCACACCTGATCAACCAAACAGATGTGAACCACACCATGCCAAGAGGCCTAATGGACTTAAAGCTCTAGATCATGATCCCACCTCTGAGCTTAGCACTTTTGCTGCACACAAGTACTTCAACCAAGGGACCAACAATGACAACATCCAAAAAGTGAGCATCAACAGCAACAGCAGAGTCTCTCCCCTGCTCAATATGGACACAGAACACAAGCACAATCCAGGACAAGGTGATATCACAAAGTCCACAAGGTCATTCTCCTATTCTGCTTCATCATCAGTTGGTGGTAATGGTAACAATTACAACAACATCAACAACTACAATTACAAGGCCCATTCATTCCATGTTGCAACTCCAACACCACCAGCTTCTTCTTCCAAATCCACTTTAAACAACAAAGCTGGTTTGTTATTCCACCACCCTCAAACAAGTAAAACCTCAGTTAACCCTCCTCAAACCTCCTCCAATCTTACGAAGAAACTCAAGACTTCCTTGTCAAAACCCATTTGGTTTTTAAGAAGAAAATGCCCTTGCAATGATAAAAAGTCAGTGCAAGTCAAAGGAAACACAAACACGAACAAAAACAAAAACACCATAGAACCCAAAACTCCACCCCCACAACCTCAAACCCTCTCACACAACCAAATCCACAAAGACTCCTTGAATCACAAGGCACCACCAACATTATCAGCCAACAAGGAAGTGAAGTCTCAAAGTTTGTTCCAATTCCAACCTGCCATGAACCAAGTTAGAAGACCCACAAATGAAGCCTTCACTTTTCCTTTGTTCTTGGCAACAAACTCCACCAACCCCACAAAACCTCATCATCAGGTTGTTCTCAACGTGGTCCATGAAGAAGAGGACACAACCCCACGTGAGTCCTTGCACGTGTTCCAACCTCCAAGCCCCCCCAAGTCACGTGCCATGGATGATGATGCAGCTAGTGATGCAAGTTCTGATCTTTTTGAGATTGAGAGCTTCTCCACTCAAACTACTACACTCCCATACCCCATTATTACACCCTCTATTGCACAGTGCCATGAAACCACCGATCATGAGTTCTTCTTCGCCGCCGACGTCGGCAGCAGCTTGTGGCGACGGCGGCGGCTGAGGGATACTGAGGTGCTGCCACCACTTTGAGGTCAAACAAGTCTACTTATACAGAACTTACTTGGCTGAAGAACTTCTTCTTATGAATACTTTTTATGTCGCAATTCTATAAGTGTGAATGTTAATTTCTTCTTTTTGAGCTTGTTAAAATAAATTCTTTTTAATCTGTTTTAACAAATTTTGCAGTCAAATTTGTGAATAAATTCTCACTTATTGAAAGCTGGTTAAAAGTGTTTGACAGATAATTAGCTATTTCATCTGATTGTGCCATAAATTACTATTGCAACAGTGATTGCCTTGGGAATAAGATCGAAAAACACTCTAAGGAGATCCACAAGTGTTTATGGTTTTTGCAATTTGATTTCAATTTCAACAACTTTTAGGTAAACAAAACATCGAAATTAATCCAAATACATCGCAAAGAAACTTGGATACAATTTCAACCGACTTGAGAATGAGCTTAAGTTCTATACAAAAATGTTTCACCCTTCAACAATCAAAAATCATATTAATAATTATAATAAAAGTGAACAAATTTATTAGATACGCCAATTTGTGTTTAGATGATATCATAAATTTTTTTTATATTATTAATATATAGACTTTCTTTAAAAAAGACTTCAATTTCTATGTATTGTTAATATAAAAAGTTTTATAAGATTAACAAATAAAATATCATAATAAATATAAATTTAATATAATTATTTTTACAATACATAAGCTTATTATACATAACAACTTGTGATTAAATAATAATATAAAAAAAATTATATTATCATTATATAGATTTTTCACTCTTTGATTTCTTATGATTTATATTGGATCAATTTTTTCAGCTTTCTTTCAAAAAACTACTTTTTTTTCTATAATGAAATTTTAAAGTAGTACTCTGAAACCAAGTTTTAGTGGCAGTTTCATGTAAAGAAATGTACTAGTTAAGCACAAAGATAAATATATAATAAATATAAAGTTCAATTACATTTTTAATTTTTAGATATTATAAATATGAAATTTTAATTTTTTGTGTTCTATTTTTGTTAAGTGGGTAATGATGTATTAAGTGACATGGTCCTTAAATGATAACATCAATATGACATTATGTTGACATGATCATGTGTTACTTGAGTTTCATAGTTGTATAATTTTAGTCATTCGAGTTTTATAATTGTGAAATTTGAGTTCTCAATTTTCACAATTATGTGACTTTAGTTTCTCAAATTTTAATTTGGTATGGTCATGTTTATATTTATTAAAATATAATTATTATAAGTATTTATTATAAATATTAAATATAATAAATGTTTATTATATTTTAATATATACATAAATAATATATTTATATTTAACATTAAATATACTTATATTTCAATAAATATATTTAATAATAAATATAAGTATACTTTACATATTATAAATATAATAATTCATTTCAACGTACACCAAATTAAAAATTAGAAGACTAAAATTATAAAATTTAAAAGATTAAAATTATGTATATCAAATCAAGGATCATCTAAGAATGCTAAATAAGTCATCATGTTAGCATGGTGTGCACATGATGTTATCATGTAAGTGACACATCGTGTGACATGTCATCAGTCAATGTTACGTTAACATATTTTAATTGTCAAAATATCTAATATCAAATAATCTAGAGACCCAATTAGTGTAATTAGAATCAAGGAACCAAATATACACATTTGTAATACTTAGAGAATTCAATTTGTACAATTAAAACTTGAAAAATTAAAATTAAATATAATGGTAAATCAAAACTTCATCTAAATTACAAAGTACAAATTAATCTAACCTCGAGTTTTTTAAACTACAAATGCATATTCATAAATAATAAAAGAATCAAATATATTTTTAATCCCTATAAATTTAATTAAAATTAATTTTAATATTTAAAATATTTTTATTTATTAGATTTTGATTTTCATAAATTAAAATAAAATAAAATGTCCTTATTACTACGTATTTATCATGTGATATATATACATTTAAACATACCACATCGCATGCTAATTTGGAATGATAGCTAACATGGCATGCCTAAATGCATACAATGTCACCACTAGAAGATAACAATCATTTTAAAAAATTAAATTTATAAGGATCAATACTAATTAAAGAAATTTAGAAGAATAAAAATCAAATTTAATCATATTTACATGAACTAATATATATTTAACACTAAATTAAATACTACAATGACTTTTAGGTTATGGTTCATTTAAGGACAAAATAAAATAATATAACTTTAGTATGCTTAGAATTAAGTTTGGGTTGGTTTTAAATATGATAATTAAAGATCAAACAAAATAAAAAATGTAATTTATTTTTGTTTCCAATATTTTCAATTAATAGTATGATAGTTTTTCTTATTGATTAAATAGTTTGAAACAATTCTTAAACATCCCTAAGACATGAATTATTTTTGGATAAACTAGCTTATAATTTAATTGAAATTGGTAAGCTACTTACAACTTATAAGCTAGTTGAAAAGCTAGAAGCATATATACTAGTTGATTGAATTGAAAGTGTTTAGTAAAATTAGCTAATAAGTTAGGTGATAAATATAAAATGACATAAAAATATACCATTAATGTTTTTATTAAAAAAAAGATAAAAAAAAAAAAGATCTCAAGTAAATTAATAAGGATATAAATGAAAATTAAAATAAAAAATACTAGCTTATAAAGTATTTTATCTTTATAAGCTACTTGAAGTAGCTTATAAAAATAAGTTATAAGCTACTAAAATAATCTCATGTGTCAAACAAAACTTATTTGGTCAAACTAGCTTATAAGTTAATTAAAGGAGTTTATAAGCTTCTTGAGTGGTTTACCAAATACACTCATGGTATCAATTAAAAAATTTACAAAAGTATCTTATTTGACTAATTATCAATTACACATATTTTCTCTGTTATTTTAGGATTAATTGAGTAATTTCTAGTTGTGCATATTGTCTCCATGATTTTAGGATTAATTAAGGTTGTTTAGTGTATTATTAATCGATAAGTATAAGTGTTTCTAGTGATTATATTAGCATATACTTAGAAATGATTGTTGGAGTTGACAAACAACTTTGTACATGTATATATGTTTACCTAAGGCAATGATAGAAACACACATCAAGATACCTTTTTTATGACATTAGTGTATCATTCTTTTTACTAATAGTTATGCACACCTGGATGTCATAACAACAAATGCAAAACAACCAAAGAATGACTCTCTTGAAAGGATTTTGTCACCTTACGATTTGACTTCAAATGATAATCTTTGAAATTCAATTACTCTAGTGAATTTGCAAGAAGAAAATAATGAAAATTAGACTAAAATAAAGGTTAGACAAAGTTTAGGAAACTTATGTGCATGCCAATGTTGTAGTAATTGTTAGAAGGAGTATGAGTTCTTTGAGAATAGTGGCTAATGTAGAAATGTTGTTATTCCAAGGTTGATCAATAAACAATAGAAAATACTACTAATCATAAACAACCTACAAGTGACAATATGAGTAGTAAGCATAAAAGTTCTACATGAATTATTAACACAAGGGTGTCAAAATCATATCATATGATAATAGAGGTAGAAACATGTGAGGTGCAAGAAGTGCTCCAATTGAATTATCGAATGGACAACATGAATTAAATAAAGAACACATAGGAAAAGGAGATTAAATAATGTGTTTGTGATTTTGAAAACTTTTTGCAAATTGTTGAACAAAAATACGAAAAGATCATCCAACAAATAAAAATATGAAGGAAAAGAATAAGAGAATCACACAAAAAGATTTATACCAATTCACTCTTAATCCAATTGTTACATCTAGTCTTTTCAACATGATGAAGTTCCACAAATCAAACTCTAGTTACACTAAGTATTCTTCTCAACTTCTTCAAGCCTTATAAAACATGACCTATACCCCAATGTTATTAAACCTAAGTATTCTTTAATCATAAAATCTCTTTAGGATTTCACAAACAACAAATGTTTTTACTAAGATCAATTCATAAAATAAGGATAAGAAAGTTAAACATGAAATGTAATAATTTTGTAAAACAAAAAATATGAAAAATCAAAGCATGTATGAGATTGTTCAATAGAGATCTTGACATAAGTTAGATTTAGATCACCCACTTCTTCAAGCTCCAAGTCCTTCTTTATGTATAGCTTTGTGAAAATGTTTGCTAGGAACATTTTTAGTTTTTTTTTTCTTCTTATTCTAAATAAGCATTAAATACACGAGGTTTTCTTCACATAAAACAAAATAGCTATTCTTTTCTAAGTGAAGAGAGAGAATGTTTTAATATTGTCCTTTAGTAGTTTATACCAAAAAGGTATAATACTTTTCTAAAGCATGGGGATTATTTTTTATAAAATTATTATTCTCTTTTTCTATACTATTCTCCTAAGAAGTTGACTCCTTTTTGTAGTACTATGTTAAAAATATTCTCTACTTAATCATTAAATGCTAGGGATTATTAAACATTAGATAAAATCAAGAAAATATTAGGAAAAAATATTTGTTACCTTCAAGGACATAAGTTGTTTAACGTATAAGAAAACATTAATGAATTCAAACAACTCAAAGTAAGAGCATTGGATGCTTGTATAGAACAAGTCATCAAAAACTTTTATAAAAGAGGCACATCGGATGTCTAGTTTTTAATAATGTATATAGGACATGTCTAAAGAAAGATAACATACCTTATACCTTTTGGACACCTTTTCTACACATAACATACTTGTTAATATACTTTAAACTTTAATAACTTTTGCTATTATCAAAACTTTTAAAGGATTAGACATTTCATACATATTTGGTTCCAACATAACATATTACTACAATTAAAAAAGGAATAGTGAATATATATGAGAACTTAAACTTAGAAACGTTCTCTATGTTCCTAACTTGAATTGCAATTTGATCTTTGTGCCATAGTTGACAGATGAGCGAAATTGTGTTGTCTAATTTACTAATGATTTGCGTCTTATACAAGATTGTATTTGAGGATGTTGATTGGTGCAAGTAAACATAGAAAAAGTCTCCAACTTTTTATAAAAGGATTCCTAACAAGAAAGTGTGTAAAGTTTGTGGAATGAATCAACTTGATTTATGTCACAAATGTCTTAAGAACCCTTTATGAAGGTTCTTCAATCAATTCTAAATATTAGTTACAATGAATCTTTATCATGCGATATTAGGCTTGTTTCTAAGTTAATCTTTATAAGATTAATTATAATTGGGTTGATTAACATTTAATGAGGCCATATCATGGGCAGAGGCTTTAGTTGACCAACAGATGCCTTATACAAGCATCACTTTAGGATCAAAGAGGAGATCATTAATTAGTTTTGAATCAAGACTTTTTTTCTACTAGGATTTTCTTTTCTGTGGTTTATCTTATTTCCATTTATCCTTCTACCTTGTGATTTTGTGTGAAGCCTCCATAGAAGACTAGATGCTTTGGATCAATTTGTTGGTTTAAGGCTTATTTTATGGATCTTAAAGTTTGGCTTTTATTTATTTTTTTAATTATTGGTTTTATTTCTTCTCTTTTTCTAATGCCTCTAATCTTTCCTACCTCTTCTTGAATCTTGATTGTGATTTTCTTTTTGCCAATGCGTTATCATTCAAATTTAAAGTTGTATTATTGAGGAATGCGTTGCTTAATTTGACATGTTTTAGGATTTGTGGTATTTAATCTGATTAAGAAAAGGTATGGTGACTTATATGATGTTTAATTGTCTAAGCCAAATTAGTTATTTATAGACGTCAGATGAGTAATTGAACGTTATCAAATTAATGTCCTCTTGACACGCATCTTATAAAGTTTTCATTTGTTTAGATTTTGTATTAATATATTTCAAATATCATTAGAATTTAATAAATGTCAATTTTTATTGTATAGATAATGATTAATGTTAAAAGATAAAATTTATTTTTTTTCTATTTTTTATTATAGTAATAGTAGCAGTGATGTGTTAAGATGATTTTATAATTAATTTCACTGTAAAATTCTACTTTAATTTCATATATTGGTTTTTTAGTTTTAATTAATTACAAATCATCATAACTTAAATTTAAAATAATCATTACAACATTAACAATATTAACATTCACGAGAATATATGATTAGATGAGATTATAAAAAATTACATAATTTTTATATATACGATATGTTATACATGTACTCATATTATTTTCTTTTTACAAAATATTAAATATTTTTATATGATACAGTATCGTATATGTCCAATAATCATTCATATATTATACTTCTTTCGATCTTGAATATAAAAAAATTAATCTATATTAATTAA
>JAMLFT010012403.1:0-10437 GCA_026544285.1 Pachyrhizus erosus | reverse complement strand
AATTAGAAAGTAATTGCTAATTTCCACAACAGTAAAGCTCAAAAGACACAAATTTTCTCACATAAATGTATTAAATAATGACACTTATCAGCCTTGTTCGCACCCCATTTTATTTTGGTATGTAGTATTTTTTTTCTTGCTCACTCATTTTGCCTTTTTCATGTTAATGATTCCAAAAAGTAATTTTTGTTGTTTGTTTGGTCTTCATATGCAGTGAAAACTAGTTTTCATTGTGTAATTAGTTTTGATACACAACAAAATTGAATGCATATGACCTCTTACTTTAGCTTGCAAAGATAAAGTTGTAACTGCCTTGTAGGAGGAAAAAAAAGAAGTGCTCGTTTAGACTCCACAAGAGTCATAGGTGATAGCTGTTAAGCCTCATTATCTAAAAAGAGATATTGAGGAACATTTTGTGTTGAGGTCTTATACAAACCATATTGCCTTATAATTGTGGGACAAACTAAACTACCAGGAAATAAAGATGATTAATCATGATACCAAGATATTACTCTTATTTTACTATAAACAAGTGAGTAGATACATTGAAAGGTTAAGATTGGTGTCTCTTATACAAGGATGTTATCACATATTAGACCAAACAATCTTGTTTACTTTTGTTGAGTGGTAACATAAGGATACCAAATCCTTTTAACATCCAATAAGGGAGATGATTATCATTCTAGTTTATATGTCATGTTTCCTACACCTACCTATAGTTGGGAGGCCATCTTCCTACTTAATACATAATGGTGATAATGTAATTAGCTATGTGATGACCATGCTCAAGGTCAACTTCAACCAAACACATGCTAGAAGTAAGTGAAGAGTGTGCATGCCTATTATTTAAAAGGGGTATATCATGCACATTTTGAGGTCACGTACATTGTCTTTGTAGTTAGAGCTTATTTGTCAAATTTGCTTAGTTGCACGATATTTATTGTAAGAGTTTTTATTTGTGTGGACATGGCTTACTTGGAGTTTTCCTACTATCTTTAAAGATTTAGCAAGTGTGCATGGAGTGTTGTTGTCTTGTGCTACCGATACAATCAACTTAGAGAGGTCAACATGCAACAAATGTGAAAATTGAAAGATATATGACTCTACTATAGGTAGCAAAATTTTTTAAATTTTCTTTGACTTTTTTTTATGACAATTAAGTATGTTAATGGTTTTACATGCATGAATAAATTAGCAAATTTTGGCCAAATGCTTTCACCAAAAGGGCATTACATGTGTTGAGTAGTTTTCCCATACTTTTATATGGATTATTGTTAAGGACTATAGTGAAGTGCTCACAACATAATCAACACTATATATGTGTTGCAATCATAAAAGGTCATTTGGAGACTCTATCAATTACATGAAAAAATGTGAACTTTATAAGATATTTTCTATTTCTTAAGATTCCTTAGATTAAGCCTTTGTTGTGTGTCCATATGTTTGAGAGGGTGCTATGACAATTTGGGCATAAACATAAGACTCCTCGCTTGTTGCTTGTCATTATTAAGCACATGTTTGTCACTAAGACATGTGATAGAAGGTTTAGTCATAATCTCGATAACATTATCAAATGACTAAAGGAACAATTGTGCCTAAGACTTATCAGTCAACGTGTGTGGATGAATACTTAGAGTGATTTCACGACATTTCTCATCTATACATCAAGCTCTTAGTATAGGTACATCCTCCAAGAGTCTCTTTAAGAGTATTTGTGGAACCCCTTAAAAACAACTAGCCAAAATTAAAGTCAAATGAGTTTTATTATTGTCCTACAAGTATGTGTACTATATGTGTGTATTTTCTCTTAATTTTGTTATTTTATTTAAGATGTTGACTAATTTTATAGTATTTAGTATTATTTCATCTTGTATTGACTTATTTTGAGTTTTGTTTGCTTTTTTTGAATAAATATGATGACTAATTTGATTTATTAGGTATTTCTGTCTCATATTTTATCTACCAAAATTTTCAACTATTAAAGTTATTCATAAAAATTTTAATTAATTAAAAAATAAACATTAAACAAAAATTAAAAATATTAATTCACACATAAAGATATCAACCTCCAATACATAACAAGACATAATTTTCATTATATATTTGGTCTACATACAGAACTAAAGCTAATTTCCGTGAAAGACAGTTTTATCCAAAATTTATTTTAAGAAAAAGGAGTGATGCAGAGATCAAACACCCAAAACAGGATACGTCAATAGTATAAGCCCCTAATATAATTCACAAAAGGCCCAATAATTCAGAAAGTGAAGAGGCCCAATATTCATCGAAGAAATAAAAGCCCACAAAGCTAAGCATACCACCTAAGAGAGAAAACCCTATATATATAAAACTCGAAGAATTCACCGCTTACTGACCCTCCGCCGTTGTAAGCAGCGCAGCATCGAGTTATCGAGTGAGTCTCTCTCTCTTCTTCTTTTGATGTTCTGATGAAATCTTAAGCAAATGACGAAATTCTCGCGAATTTGTGTACATTTGCATTAACTTGCTGTTGGTTGCACGCATATGATTGTTTAAAATATCCTTCTCTGAAGGATGGGTGAAGGGGAAGCAAAAGCGTTGGTTCCGGAATCGGTGGTGAAGAAGCAGAAGAGGAATGAGGAGTGGGCTTTGGCCAAAAAACAGGAACTGGACGCCGCAAAGAAGAAGAGCTTCGAAACGCGGAAGCTGATTTTTAGCCGAGCCAAACTGTACGCAAAGGAATATGAGGAGCAGGTATTGGGCTCGTTTGTTTGTGATTATTTTTTTAAAAAGTGCTTTTTTTTAATAAAGTTTTGTTTTCAATATTTCATTTTTTTTATTTTGTGTGTTTTCAGCAAAAGGAACTGATTAGGTTGAAGCGTGAAGCCAAGCTTAAGGGAGGGTTTTATGTTGACCCCGAAGCTAAGCTCTTGTTCATTATCAGGATCCGTGGGTAATTATTTAATTGATATATCATAACGTTATATCACTGTCTTCTCTTTCTTGTTATTGTTGTTAATATTGCTAAATGGGATTTCTGTAATGTCAGTATCAATGCCATGCATCCCAAAACAAGGAAGATTTTGCAGCTTCTGCGTTTGAGACAGGTAACTTTCAGCTACAGTTTGCGATTTTTTATTTTTTATTTTCTTGGTTGTTGCTTAATGAATTATTGAATTAATGCTATTGGTTTTGGTCTTAATTGATGATACTGTTAAGTAATTATATTTTGGTTGGAGGAAGTGGAGGAGGTTGTCAGGGCTTAGTGATTGCTCTTTATTTAAACATTTTGATACTTGTTTTGAGTGGCCTAGTGAATTACAGTGCAGTAATCCTTAAGTGCTGTTTCCTTGAGTTTGACAAAGAAGCTCAAAAAGAGTCAATTATGGTATTTTCTTATGAGTATCTTTTGCTGCGTGTGTATGGAAATTATGTTGCTCTATTTCTAACCCAGTCTAGGTTTTGTGAAGTTTGCTGTAAATTTTTTTCATGCTTTACAATTATGAGTTTTGAATCATATGCTGCATTTGCAATTTTGAATAGGACTTTGGCAGTTAATGTTATCAGGGGAAATACTGTTAGCTTTTGTGAATTTGTAGATCATTGCCAATTTGGTCTGTTTTAATCATGCTTTGCTAGAATCCTCTAGAAGAAAATCTGCTGTTTTTGTTGATCAAGCTACTTGCAAAAACAGCCTATACTTTAATTGATTTTTGCAAATAATTGTCTTAGCTTTTCACTATACAAGGGCGAACCTACTTTGATCCTCATACTAAACCACTTGCATTGTGAAACGCTTGGATACAACTGCTCAAATGGAGGTGTATGTGCAATCTTTTGCAAATGTATATTGCTTTTCCATGTGCAGTTGTAATGCACAGCATCATGGCAATTGTGTTGGTGCTTTTGTGGCTTTGTTATTTGCTGCTTCAGCAACAGCTATAATGTGCCTCTGATTTGTTCTGCTTGGACCTTTATGTGTTCAATGTTGTGTTGGAAGTTTTAACTTGTTTATTTAGAAGGTTTATAGCATACATTGCACATTTTGAATTATATTTTAAATATTAGTTTTAAAACATGTGATTTTCGAGTTGCTTTTGCTTGTGTTATTTTATGTTCATTTCCCCAATTGGACATTTACTTTTCATTCTGTTAGTGGTTATCTTGCTCCTTATACCCTAAATTTTGATGTTGATGTTGCCCATCTTATCTTTATGCTGTATGTCCCTGCAAAGTTGGAGTATAGCCTTATTGTTATGTTTTATTTTGGCTGCAGATTTTTAATGGTGTCTTTCTTAAAGTGAACAAAGCAACCGTGAATATGCTGCATAGGGTTGAGCCTTATGTTACCTACGGGTATGTAAAATTTCAACTACGTTGTCATGGTTCATTACCTGCACTATGGGTTCTCAATATTTGTAATCCTACTTCAGATACCCTAATTTGAAGAGTGTAAGAGAATTGATCTACAAGAGGGGCTTTGGAAAAGTTAACAAGCAGAGAATTGCTTTGACAGACAATTCTATTATTGAACAGGTCAGTCTGGTGTATTGTATAGTTGTTTTTAAATACTTTCATTTCTTGTTTGTTTTATTGTTCATATTTTTATCTGACATAATATGCAATGCTAGACTTTGGGGAAGCATGGGATAATTTGCATTGAAGATCTGATCCACGAGATCATGAGTGTTGGACCTCACTTCAAGGAAGCAAACAATTTTCTATGGCCTTTCAAGCTCAAAGCTCCCCTGGGTGGTTTAGAGAAGAAAAGAAATCATTATGTTGAAGGAGGTGACGCTGGCAACAGGGAGGATTACATAAATGAGCTTATTAGAAGGATGAATTAGTTTTTTTTTTCCTTCATGTCGTCGGTAGTAAAAATTTTGAGGCTAAGATACTATTTTCTTTTGTGCATTTATTATTTTGAATGATGTTTGAGTTGATTGAGATATTATTTAGTTGCTTTCAATGCAATGAAAGGTTCCATAGCTTTTTGGGAGAGGTTAATAGATTTGAATTTTGATACATAAGAGTGAAATTCAGGACTAGGCATTTATCCGGTGCAACCATTCGAATGGTTAGTCCTGGTTATTATTCTTCTAAAGATTACCATAACATACTATATAAATATCTACTTTTGCTGCAGAAATTTTAGACGATTAGAAGATCCTTCACCTCCTATAATGTTTGCTTGAACGATTAATGCTAGTATTATTAAATATTTAATAGCAGCTTAGAAGTGTTTTTCAGTCTCTATAATCATGTTTAATTTGATTTCGGTATTTCAATCTTTTTGTTGGTTTTTTCTTTTAAAATTTTTAAAACGATTTTTGGCACCGTTTTAGTGCAGCGACATATTTATTTGAACTTTGGAAATTGTTGTCTTCCAAAGATTGTGCTGTCCCTTATTCATAGTTAAATTTCGAATTTTGAAGTTTCGTATAGCTTAGTTTCAAGTTTGTTTCTCTATAAATTTAATTCAAATCTCACTAATTATGATATGAATTTAGTTCACATTATGATAAATTAATATTTCTTCAAAACTTGTGCAGCATGATATGAAATAATGAAGATGATTGTTAAACTTGTGGTTCATGAGGATGAGCTTGAGACATCTCTTAAGTACTTAGTTGAAGAGAGAACAAAGAATCCCATACAATAACTATTGCTGATTCGTTGGCTTTTTTATATTTGAGGTGTAATTTTTTTTAAAATATATGAAAATTAATAAATTTTAGAAGAATTATAGAAATAAGTCATTTTAAAATATGACTTTAAATATCAAAATATCAACATGATTTTTTTTAATATATAATCATTAGATTGAAAAGATTTTCAATGTTTTAATTGTTTTTATAAAAATAATTAAACATTCAAGTTTATCAAGATAAATATGGATATTTGTATTCATAAAGATTGCAATGAAACTATAGAGAAAGTGGACATCATTAGAATAAATTTTTTTAGTTCTTTGTCATATCTCATAACAAGTAGGATAAGTCTAAAACTAGACTCGAGATTGGAAACAAGAGAAAATAAAAAACACTACATAAAGACATTAATTTGTTGTCAACGAGGTGACTCGACAGTGAAAACATTGGTAATTTTGGTAGTAAGGTGATCGATACAACTTTAGTCTTGGAATCACAACTATACAACGATAACCTAAGTGTTGTAGTAGGTTGTCCTAGTTAATTTTCCTTATGGAATCAACAATGCAATGGTAAAGGTCATAACAAATATGGAGCCCGAAGAGGATCTGTGAGAGGCCATGGAGGAGAAGAAGCCAAATAGTGTAAAAAAAACAAGTTGGTAGAGATTGCTAGAGGTGGGAAATGACAAGAGACAAGTCATCGACTAATGGGTATTTG
This sequence comes from Pachyrhizus erosus, assembly GCA_026544285.1. Lineage (NCBI taxonomy): Eukaryota > Viridiplantae > Streptophyta > Magnoliopsida > Fabales > Fabaceae > Pachyrhizus > Pachyrhizus erosus. Next base: position 4,087 of record JAMLFT010012403.1, on the reverse strand, counting down.
CAACTGCAAATAGTGATGGGTCGACGCTCGTGGTGGTCGCCAAAGGAAGATGCTGATGGGGTCATGTCAGAGAAAGAAAGTATCGATGGCGATGAAAAACGACAACATTGTTTAGGTAAGACATTATTCACGCAAGGCATTGTTCACTGTAGTGAAGATAAAAAACTTAGAGCTACTTATACTATATAAAAAATAATGTATTTCAGTGTACTGTGTGTTTAATCACACAAATAATCCTTTTATTTATAAATAGTTAGAAAACAAAAATAAAAATTAATAAGGATAAGATTCCTGATTTATAGCTATATAGGTTTCTCTATTTACAAAAGATAAAACATATCTTAAATAGAATAAATTATATATTTAACATCCCCCTTCAAGCTGGAGCATATATTTCATATAAGCCAAACGTATTATAAATTTTGTCAACCAAAGAACCCTTGAGAGATTTAATGAACATATATGTTAGTTGATCACTAAAGTTGATGGAGTCAATAATGATTTATCCTACTAGTATCTTGTCTTGAACAAAGTAACAATAATTCTCTGTGTTTCGTACTCTCACGAAAGATCGAATTTGACGCAATATGGATAGCAATTTGATTGTTACATATTAATCTAGTATCCTAAGTGTCACCAAATTTTAGCCATGTGATTTCACACATAGTTGCTGCCATAACATGATATTAAGCTTCAACACTAGATCTAGCAACAATGTTCTATTTCATGCTCCTCCATGAGATTAGATTTCCTCCAATGAGAACACAATATTAAGAAGTATACCTTCTATCTAATTGTGATCCGACCCAATTAGCATAAGAGTAATAGATAATCTTGGAGTTATCTTTGTCTTTATATAATAATCCATAACGTAAAGCATTTTTGATATATTGAAGAATGTGTATTGCAACATCTTAATGACTGTTACAATGAGCATTCAAAAATTGATTGATAACATTAAACACAAAGTTAATGTCTAATCTAGTGACAGTGAGGTAATTAAGTCTGCTTACCAAATAATAATACCTTCTAGGGTCTTTTAGTGACTCTCCCTAAGTTGGAAGAAGCTTGACGTTGGGATCCATAGGAGTGGCACTTGGATAATAATGAAACATATCAGTCTTTGTTAAAATATCTAAAGTGTACTTATGTTGAGAAATAACAATGCTTAAGGAGCATTAAGCAACTTCAATGCCTAGAAAGTATTTGAGGGAAGCAAAGTCTTTTGTTTGAAATTGACTACGATGATGAGAATTTAGTCAAAAAATGTTATCTGAGTCATTACTAATAATGACAATGTTATCAACATAAACATCCAAATAGATGAAGAGTGTAAAAAAATACAGAAAAATTAGTCTCATGTCGAGTCATGCCAAATTGAAGCAAGACAAAATAGAAATGACCAAACCAAGCATGAAGAGACTGTTTCAATCCATATAGAGATCAATGAAGTCGATAGACCAAACAAAAATCACTAAAAATAGTAAATTTAGGTGGTTGATCCATTAGTTGAAATTTGAAAAATTCAAGATACTAGACTAATATGTGATAATCAAGTTAGCATCTACATATAGAGATTAATACATTATGTCAATTTCGATCTTTCATGAGCATACTAAACACATAGAGATTGATTGTCACTTTATTTGAGAGAAGATACTATCAAGAGAAATCATTATTAACTCTGTCAATTGTAGTGATTAACTAACAGATCACTAAATCTCTCAATGGTTCTCTAGTTAATGATATTTATATCAAATTTGTCTATATGATATATATGTTCTAACTTGAAAAAAATGTTAAAAATATGATTTATTCTGTTAAAGATATGTTTTATTTTCTATAATTAAAAAAATATATATAACTACAAATTAGGAATCCTATTCTTATTAATTTTTATTTATGTTTTCTAGCTATATATAAATAAAAGAATTGTTTGTGTCATTAAACACAATGTACTGTAATATATTATTTTATGTATTAAAGTACGACTTTAATTTTTTTTATATATAAATATGAAATCATGTTTGTAAAAATAATCTTCCATTTATTTATATTTTAAAAATCTTATTGATAAAATTTAGAACCTAATCAGTTAAAGTATTTTAATGTGTCAAAATAAAACTGAAGGCAGGGTTGGCATCCTACTGCTATTTGATTTAAAAGAAATTTAATAATATAGGTGTTTAATAAAAACGAATTCTATACCGTCACTTTAGAGATCATGACAGCATTAGTTTCTCCTCATATTGGTTTGGAGATGCATTCTGAATTTATATTTGGTTTTAAAAAAATAAAGTTGCAAAGGTTTTGTTTAAGTATAGAACTTCACTTTAAAAAAAATACAAAAATCCTGTATTCAAACACAATTTTAATTTTTAAAAAACTAAAGTCTTGTTTAAATACTCGACTTCAAAAAAAAATATTAATATTTAAAATAAAATAGAAAATATAAAAAAAATAAGAAGCTGTGTATTAAAATACAACTTCAATGAAATTAAATAAAAAAAATATTAAGTCGTCTTTCAAAATACGACTTTCTCGTTTAAAATTGTGTTTTACAAATTATCCTTCTTTGAATTATAGAACTTGGAATTGGCAGCATTTCGTGAATTTGCTGATGAAATAGCGTAGGCCAACAGTTCAAAGGAGCCAGGAGGGTTGAACACCTACTTTTCTATGTTTCTCATCTTGGAGAATTAATGAAACGTCCATTGGTAGAATCTAACCATGGATATGAGAAAAAAACTTTATTCAATCCCGTTACAAAAATCATCACATACACAGTATGATAATGACTGCATCAAGGCTAGACTCCTCTATATTCATAAGAATCCTCAAGTTGATACTCATCAAATTCTTCCCTTAACGTTTTGAGCTTGGTTAAATACCGACTAACGGTAAGAAATCCTTGATGAAAACTCATGGGTTTCCTTTTTCAATTGATAAATATGGGAACCATTTTGCTAGTTGAAGTGTTCTTGAAGATCGCTCTGAATGGAAGCAATAAATTTGAATATATCGCACTCGTACTAATCTCCTCGGACACAGAGCTGAGGATCCAAGAAGAAACAATATTATTCTTGCATTGCCAAGCATGGAGAGCTCGAAAATCAGAAATATCAGGTTGATGAATCGATTCATCAACGAAACCGAGCTTATTTTTTGACAATTATATATAAGTGATCTTAGTCAACCAACTTAAATAATTGTCACAATAGAAACTAACTAAGCTAGTTTTCTAATAGAAAAACTAACTTTTTGTACCTGTAAAAATGAATGCCAAATTTAAAGCAAAGTGATTTACAATACCTAGAGAAGAGGGAAACCGTGAATTATATATTAAATGCTTGAAAATCGGTGGAATCTTATATTTTGATTTTTGATAGTTTATTTTTCTGATATAAGTTATTATATATTGTGATTTTTAATGAGCTTCTAACTTTCTTCTGATTATATTGAGCTTGTATATAAATACAAACTTAATCAATTTATGACTTTTGAATATGTTGTTTATAAGTGATATTTAATGTATTAATTAAAACTAAACAATACTATCATTAAAAATTAAACTTTCGATTTCGTGCATTTTTCATATCATTTTGGAGCGCCATTTATTGGTAAGTTTCATTTTTTTTTAACTTGTAGATATAACATAAACTTGTTTTTATTGTATATTATTATATATCAAATTTTAGTATTTAACAAAAATATATTTTCATTATGTACCATATTTATATATGTAAATTTTCGTGTTGTCAAACCTTAAAAACTTATATATGTGAATTTTTGTTGTGAGTCAAACCTTAGTACACAATGAAGACATGTTTCCATTGTGTACCAAAGTTTGACACAATGAAAATATTTTTTTATTGTATACTAAAGAATTTTATTAATTTTTAAACTCTTACTATTTTTTTATTAATTTCTATTAATTATTATTTAACTAATGAGGGTACAATATGTGATATATTTCTGGCATCATCAGAGGGTAAGACACTCCCAGAGATACTTCAAGCTTCCTTTGGACCTTTCACAAGGGCAATGAAAAGAAGATTTGAAGTCAAGACAAGTCTAGAAAACCTTT
>JAMLFT010012402.1:0-10438 GCA_026544285.1 Pachyrhizus erosus | reverse complement strand
ATAATGAAGATGATAAGAATAAAAAAATTAATATATTTAAATGCAAATTTTATAATTTTAAAATATAATAATAAGTTGATGTATCATATTAGTCACACTACTAGTATATTATTATAAGGAGGGCTTGAAGCCAACAAAATGACAAAAACATTAAAAAAAAAAAAAAACTGACTAGAAGTAGAACGCATCAGAATGCCCAAGAGTCACGAAAGTAGAGAAGAGACACTGCAGGTTGCAAAGTATCCATATCCATTGTATTTTTAAAGAAAAAATTATTAGGTGGTTTAAGATTATTATTTATTTATAATTTTAATTAATTTTTTAGTTTTTTTAAAAATTAATAACATATTATGCGGAAATTAATAAAGAATCACCTAATAACTTTTCGTTTCATAAGGGAAAAGGGCATTGGCCAGATTAGCTTATCTGCCACTAAATTTCATTCCGTAAAATCGTGCTGGAAATTTACCATCGTAGCTCTGCGTTTCTAAATTTACCAGTATCAACCATGCATTGCCAATTGAATGGTAATCACCCAAAAATAGAGCAATGCTGATTGTGGCAACCATGCAGGTTTGTTTCGTTCTTTATTTACAGAAAATCTCAATTCATTCTTTATAAAGAATAATTTGACATTTGAATTTACTACTACAAAATAATAAAAAGGTTTAATGGATATTTTTAGTCCCTAAATTATGAATGGTTTTTTTAGTTACTCAAATAAAAATAAAAATTTATATTTAGTTTTTAAGTTTTAAAAAATATTCTTTTAATTTCTGTCAAATTTTGAATACTAAAATAGGACATTTTTTATTTTTTAATTCTTATAAAGGAACTAAAAAATACTTTTTTAATTTAAGAAATTAAAATATGTAAATTTTCATTTAAAAAACTAAAAAATAAATCTTCTAATTTGAAGAACTAAAAAAATAAATCTTCTAGTTTTTGAAGAACTAAAAAAATATAATTAAATCTTACAACAAAAGGTATTTTCAAAGTATTAATAAATACAAGATAAATATTTTTTTAATTTACGGTGGCATATGAAGGTATACATAGGTTATTAAAATTATTATTCTATTTACCAAATTTAATTATTTTATTCAAATGTGGAACTTTATGCGGGAATGGAATTTAACTAATCTATCTTAATATGAAATTTTACAAATAAAGAAAATTCAATTAAAACAACTGAATTCTCTCGAACGGTTTCAGAGTAATATGTTTTTTTTACCTTATCATATATATAAACCTTGTATATATGTTATTGCTTTTTTTTAATAAAATAAATGATATTTTAATTTTTTATATGTTTACCTAAATTACTTATTTTTTTAAGAAAATAAATAAATCTGATCTGTTTCTTAAAAAATACAATTTTTTAGAAATATTTTTTAAAATTCAAACAAACTCACCCTGATTGCATTATCATATTGAATGTTACAACAGGAGTAGGAGAGGCAGAGGAGGATTAATTTAGGAAAATTGAGGGTATCCAAAAAGTGAAGATAAAAGATGATCCTTGGATGTGTGTTGATTCAATGAGTAGGCAGCAGCACCAGGGTTTTAAGGTGATCTATGAGGGCAGTGAGACTTTTGTGTGAGGATCCACCTTCTTGAACAGTTTTCCATGCTTTCTCCTGCATCGCTTTGGCTTTGCTTCTCATTTTCTTACCTTCCTCTCCCTCATCCATCAACCTCTTCACAGCCTTCTTTATTCTCTCCCCACTCACCACTTCCTTCTTACCATCGTACGGCGATACGCTCCACTCCGCTGCACCCACCTCCACCCCAAATCCATGCACCTCAGTTATCAGCTTCTCATTATAGTACTGGTCACCAAAACCCGGCATGGTCACCATGGGAACCCCAGAACTGATAGCTTCTGCCACAGCATTCCATCCACAGTGCGTCAAAAACCCTCCCACTGCAGGATGGTTCAAGATCAACGGCTGCGGAGCCCATCCCTTAATGAGCATCCCTCTCTTCTCTTTTGTTACCTTTTCTTCAAACCCTTCCGGCAACCATTTGTTGGATTCTTCATCTTCTCCTTCCTTGTTTTTCCGATGTACCACCCATAGGAAACAGTGCCCGGAGGCCTCAAGACCAGTGGCGATTTGGTAAAGCTGCTCGTCTGAGATAATGGACAGGCTTCCGAAGCAAATGTAAAGCACCGAGGCTAGTTCCTTCGAGTCAAGCCACGTCAGACAATCATGTCTGTTCTCATTTACAGTTTTAACAGTCTTCTCTACCATGAGGGAACTGGGACCCACATGCCACACCTTGCGTCCAGTCAGTTTTTCGTAATGTTGAGTGTACTCCGCATCCAGGTCAGCAAAGCTATTTACAATAACACCCTGACTGTCCTCTTCACCTTCCAGTAAAGATTCAGTCAGGGCTGCAAAACCTGGGGAGGGCTTAACAGGTAGAGTAAGTGGGTGCGGCAGATCCGGAATTTTATACGGTCCTGTCTTTGTAGTAAAGGCCTCCGGATGCCTTTTTATGGCATCGATCATGCAAACATCGAAGATGGACACAGGATTAAAGACGAGTCTGGTGATCTTGAGACGGTTGGAAAAATCTTTGCTCCAAGTGAATACAATGTCAGGGATAAAAACATCTGGAGGAAACTGCTTCACAAAAGCCTCCACTTGGGGCTGAATGAGATGTGCAGCCATGTGGATCTTCATGGCGGTGTCGTTGTTGGTGGCAACAGAGAGATTTTCAATGCCCTCAGGTAGGCCCAGATGGGTGTTAGGGAATTTGATGGTGTGAACACGGATGTTGTGGCCCAAGGCTGCATCCTCATCAATGATTTTGTGGCAGAGTTGACCGTTGTAGGGGGTGGTGACGATGGTAACATGCTGGCCACGCAAAGCCACCAACTTAGCCAGCTGAACTAGAGGGATTAGGTGGCCAGGGGCGAAGAATGGGAGCAAGTATATTTTCATTTCTTCTCTTCTCTTCTCTTCCCTTCTCCTCTTACTCTACCTACTTCTTACTGGCTGGAGCTTTTTTTAGTTTTCCTTGATTTTATCTTTCTAGTACTGATTTCTATGTATCCTTTAAGCAAAAAATTTTAAGTGAAGAGGTAAAAATCCATGAGTTCCACGTTCTTGTATAATAAGAGTATTTAATTTTATTACTTAAATAATGTAACTCGCGGACCGCATGGAGGACTATTTTTTTATATATTTGCGGAGTCAGGCGGTCAGGTCTCCATCCACATGGTTTTGTTTTCTTAGGATATGTTTGATTATGAATAAAGAAAATTAGATAATGGAATGAAATTTAATACATTAAAGTTAATTATTTACTCACATACACATACGCTTTTTATATTTACTTTTTTTTTTCCTTCTCTTTTCATTGATAACCAAACAAGGAGTTAAACGGAGTAATATAATATGGGTGGCTCGCGTGACTGTATTGCTTGACTTAGAGCGAACTTCGAATAATTCAAGGCAAGCATTGAGCTGAGGGTGCTTTCTGCATAAATGAACAAACAATTTCTAGTATAATTGGTGGATATTTAGATTTTCAAGTATGTATAAGAAACTTAATTAGAATAAAAACTCATTTTAATAATTTTAAGTATAAAAAAATTAATCTCTAATTATCAATTGAGAAATATTCCAGTGAAAACAAAAATGGTTTCATAAATGGAAATGGTTAGAAATTGTGGTCACCGATCTAGTTCTGTGAGGACAGCATTGTCGTTTTGGCCTTTGGGATTTGGATAAACTTTGTTTATTAATAACGCAACAAGCAGAGGGGCCACCGCAAGCAAGTTTAGGTAGCCAAAGAAATCCTAAGAAATTTCACGAGCTCATACAATGTTTGGAGTGCGGTTCTGGCACCTCCGACTAAGGTATTTAAAAGCATTATTTTCTTGATTTTATTTTATATGATATTTTAGTAAAATAATTTATTTTAAAATAACTGTCATTTTATAGAATCAATCAAATATTAAATACTTTTTTATAAAATATTTTTAATAAGAGTAATCGTTACTTAATATTAAATAATAAAAAATATTTTATTTAAGACATAGGATATATTAAAAAGCATATTTTTTTTAAAAAAATTCTCAATATTAATTATATTTTTTAATATACATACCAAAACTTTAAATATTATATAAAATAAAATGGAGAAAGTGTTATTTATACTTTTGTTGTGAAGGAATATTAGACTTTGTGATATCGTAAATCCATCGAAAGTGCAAACACGTACTCATTGGTTGGTTGTGGGATAAAAAAGAAAAAATAAAATAGAAAATAAATAAAATTAAAGTTGTTTGATTGAAAAGAAATAAAATAAAAATATTAAATTAAAATTATTTGATAGATAAAAATTATATTAAATAAAATTCTATTGTTATTATAATTAATATTTTTTTTTATTATCATAACTATTTTTTTATTAATTTATTATTATTGTTAGTATTTATTATTATTATTCTCTGTACTGTTTTTATTATTAATTTAATAGTATTATTATTATTTATAATACTTTTATTTATTTATTATTAATGTTTTATTTTTTATGATTATATAATAATTGATATCGTAGTACTAAAAGTAAATTTTTTAATTGCTTATCAAATTGTTTATTTCTTGTTTTATTTGCGATGAAATATAAAAAAGGGAGGTTCATATTTTTTTTTTAAAATTCTTCCTTTTTCCACTTAACTATCAGATTCACTTTTACTTTCCTCCGAACATTTTTATTTCTCTTTTTATACTTTGAGAATGATTCAAAAGAAAGAACACTAGCACTATCACATGACTAATTAATTTTCCATACCAGAATCCATTCACGGTTCTAGAGTTTTGCTCCTTTACGAGCTTAGTGATTACTCTCTGCATTTTTATATGAGATTTGAGAGAGAGAAATTTTATTTTAAATTATATATTTTAATATTTGTATTAAACTTTTCAATATCATATCAAGTAGAATGAAAAAAATATTTTAAGACACTTTTACAAATAAAAATACTTCTCTTTATAAAATAATTGGTATTTAAGATTTTTTACATATATTAAAAATAACACTAAATAAGTTATTTATTAAAATAATTTTATTAAAGTATCTTTATTCTCTATAAATATATTACTTGCATTATCTATTGGTCACTAATAGTAGTGATTGAAAAATTGATAAACATATTAAAATAAACTTAAAATAAAAATTTTAATATCTTATTAAAAATTAAAATATTAATTAATGTAAAAAAAATGTAATGCTATTTTTTAATGAAGGGAATACTCTTTTGGGTCTCAAACTTAAGTAACAAACATTTTATCTTTTCATTTCATATATATAAATAAATCTCAACTAATTTTTTCATATTTAATGAAATTATTTTTAAAATATTTTTTATTTAATAGAATTTTATTTTCAAAAACTCTTTTTTATGTTTGATATCAAGTTCTAATGAAGAATAATATAAAAAAATTTTATCTTTTAATTGGAATTAATACAATTTAACAAAGTCAACTAATTTTCCTAATCAAGTTGTTCCGAATCTTGGCCTTAAGTATGAAATAAAATATGTTAGAAGGGGAATAATCACCTTATGTGCACTCATGATTCCCAATAAAAATTTATCACTACTTTTGTCAATGGACACTTCGTATCAATAAGTGTGATGTAGTTATTATTATTATTATTATTATTATTATTTTGTTTTTGATCAAGACTTGAGGGAGTATCAATATAGGTCTATTATAAATATTTTTTTGTATCTTTTGATATTTTTTAGACTTAAATAATATTTTGGTCCTTGTAAAATATTTTTTTATATTTTAGTACTTTAAAGATTTTTGTTTTGATTATAGTCTTTAAAATATATATTTTTTGTTTTAGTTTCTACTTTCAAATAACAACGTTAAACAATAACATAATAGTGACATTAACAATTTATTAACTTGTTACATAATGAAGAATCTGAGAAGACAGTCACATATAGTATTTTTTATTTGTTTTTGTAAGTTTTGTTTAAAACAATTGATGACATAAAACTAACCAATAAACTAACATTTTGATCCTTGTAAGATAGTTTTTTTTTAGATTTTAGTCATTTAAATTTTTTGTTTTGATTATAGTCTTTTAAATGTTTTTTGTTTTAGTCTCTACTTTTAAGTAACAGTGTTAAACAATAACATAATAGTGATATTAACAGTCTATTAACTTGTTACATCATAAGGAGTCAAAGAAGATAGTCACATGTAGTCTTTTTGATAATTTTTTTGTAATTTTTATTTAAAATAGTTGATGACATCAAACAAACTAATAAAGTATTTAAAAATATAGTTTACCCAAAAAAAATTATCTATTACTGTCCTATCAAACTCTTGATATGTGACAAATCAATTAATGAATTGTCAGCATCATTATTATGATATTAGTTAACCTTTTTACTAATAAATAGAGACTAAAACAAAACAAAAAAGTTAAAGGACTAAAATTTTAAAAAATACTTTATTTTATAGGGACCAATAGGTTATTTAAACATTATATATAAGGAGAGGTCAAATGACTTATAGAGTAATTCTAAAATAGTTACTCTTAATCCTCATAATTAATTCTCTTGAAATCTAATGAGCATATCGAATAAGTATATTTAACCATTAGATTTTAAAAGAATGAATGATGAAGATAAATATGTTTTTTAAACTTACTCCAATAGTCATTTGATTTTCTCTCTATCTATCTATCTATCTATCTATCTATCTATATATATATTCAATTGGTTTTCAAGGTTAGCATTTTTTTTCTTTACTTAATGCTTCTTATGAAGTGATCAACCATGACTTGATTGTATGACATGATTGTAATAGAAAAATATTTTCATTTTCTTGAATTAAAGCAAAATACTTAATAAACTCAATATCTAAAAGTGAAGTTTAATTTATTGATTATCTTGAGTTACTATATATAAAATTAGTTTCTTTTTTAAATTTCTTAGTAAACGAGACTTAATAACTTTTTACCTAAAAAATTAGGGTTAAGAAAATACTTATTAAATGATTTTAACATTTAATTTAATAAAATATATATTGTTCATTTAAGTCTAAAAAGAATTATAGTTAATGAAATCTAATCTCAATAATAATTTTATCATCTGAAAATTTCTTTCCTTTTAATTTTGTTTAACTATAAAATCACAAAATGATTATTTTAACTTTGTTTATTTACTTATTCTGTTTTAGAGTTCTAAAACATCAATCAAGATATTTGTGTTTTAGAATTTTTTGTGTTATTTTTTTAGTTTAGATAATAATTTTATGAAATTTGTCAAATATTATATAAATATTTTAAAAAATAATACTTAGACTTTTTATTTTATTATTTGTTTGATTTGATATGCTTATTTAAACAATAATTAAAAATTACAAAAAAAAATATAAAATTTTAAAAAATTTAGTTCGCAAACTAATGTATGTTCGTTTTTCTTTAGTTTTAATAAAATTAAAAAATAATAAAGATTGAGATATTTAATGCAACACTAACTATTTTTCATTAATTTAACAATTTTGATAAAATAAAAATGTTCACTTATTATTTTTTTTACAACTACCATGATATCTCCTTCTATACAAATAAGTACACTGTTTTACTTTTGGATAAACTCAAGACTATTTATGCATTTTCTTCCTACAACATAAAAGATTATACAAACATACATTCTCGCAGTACAATATATCTCATTCTAACAAAAACGCTTTTCGTCTGCTTTCGTTTTCTAAATTTTATTTCCTTTGTTAAATAAAAATATTTAAGATTCACATAAAGACAATATGTGTTTTGTCTTTAAAAAGAACATAGGAACGAATATTTTACATAAAAATACCACAAGAAAATTATACTAACACCTGGCCGAACATTTTATGTGAAATCAAATTAACACGAGTTTCTTAAAAGAAAAAAAAAATACTATATCATAATTTTGGCACTATTTTCATTGATATAATAACTAACTATAATATAAATATATTTATTTGTGGCTGATTATCTTTCTACCACGGCACGAATAAGCCTAATTAATTTTTTTTTAGCTCCAATTTATCTTGATGATTACTCTCTACTTTCTAACAATTTGTTTCCATCAGAAAAGCATAATTATCGGAATGAAGATGAAGTCAGCAAAATATTATATAATTGATATGTTTAAGTGGAAAATTTGCAACAGAAGCATGGTTCATGGCTTCAACCTTACGTTGTTCTTGAGAGTAAGATTAGAGGCATTATTTGTGAGGCAGGCTTTGTAGCAAGTGGAAATTGTTTATAGAAAAGTGACGCAAGAAAGATGACACTTTAATATTATATGATTTTATCATAGATAACGATATGCATTTTTGCATTATTTACTTAATGTTCGTCATCATTATTCTTTTTATTTTTATTTCTTCCCATCAATAAATCTCAATAGATTATATGAGTTAGTAACTTTAATAGTGACTCTTCACTTATATATAGGTTGCTTGACATATCTTTATAGCATCTATTAGAAAATCATCTAAAAATGTCATATCTATATTCTACATCATTTTATTTATAAAATTTTCTTTGATTAATAATAAAAAATACTAAATATCTCTTTTTTTACACAATAAACAATACTAACTATCGATTATTTTAATTTAATAAATGCTAGTTACCAAATGTATATCAAATTAATTTTAGTTGATAATTGAAATTTTAAAATTTAACATAAATTATTCATTCGTGCTATGAAACCGTTTATAATTTTTAAAATATTTATTTAAAACTTAAAAAAGTTTATCGATATATAATTAAGATTAAATTGTAAAATACGATAACGTAGGGTAAAAATTATATAAGTTTTTCATGTCATAAAAAACACTACTAGCAGAGGATAAATTAGATTTAAAAAATATGTTTTTTTTTCTTTTACTCAAATTGATTGTACAATACACACATATAAAATAAATAAAAAAGCACATGAATATTATAATAAAAAATAAGACCAATTCATATGATTTTTTAATAATAATACATATGATTATTATACCTTATACGATATATAAATATATGCAAATTCTTCTATTTAGTACATAACAACTTACCCATTAAAATCTTTTTAAAAATTTAAAAGCTAATTCATAATTTCATATATTAAATAATTATTTATTATATTAACATAATATATAATTTCAAATAATTAACTCGTGTAATGTACAGAATAAAATAACTTATAAAATAAAAATTTTAAAATTTCAAAGATAACTAATAATTTCATAGATGAAATAATTATTCATTATATTAAGATTATATACATATATATATCAAATTTAAAATAACTCGTGTGATGTGAATAATGCAATAGCTTATAATATAGACATTTCATTTCCATAATAAAGCTGATTTTAAAAAACTGGTGAACATTTTTTTACATGAAAAAACTAATAAATTTTTACGTTATTCTTATACATACATACTATTTTATGTTAAAAAAAAGGAGGAAAAAAAAAAAGAAAAAACTGAATGGCTCTCCTTTTCACTTTTATATATAAACTATAATTATGAGTATAAGGATAGTGCAAAAATTAGAAATTATGAGAGAAATATTTTTGTTCAAGGAAAGTAAATGATTTTGTATTGTGTAACTCCAACCCACCACTTTATTATCAATTTATCATTAATATATATATATATTTGCTTAATTCATCATTCTTGGTAAGAAAATATTTTTAATTAACGACTATACTTGGGCATTAAAGTATGTTATTTGTAAATAATTTTATATTACACACACAAAAATATTACAATAACCATAAGCTTGTGAAAATTAATTAGAAAATATTAATTACGTTAAATAATGATTCTCAAAATATATTTATGACAAAGCATACGAAATCACTTCACTTGGAAACTCATTAACAAAAAGGAAGCCGAATTAATCCTGTAATTCGGACTGAGTTTTTTTTTTTTTTTTTTTACAGCAACTCAGAGTTTTGATGCATCCCCTTAAATTATATATATATAAACATATAAAATTATTCATTTCACCGTGCCTTCATTTTCTTCATTCTCTTACATTCATTATTATTTAAATATATTTCATGAAATTAAAAATCATAAAGTTTACTCTTCTAACATGCTTCTGATGTATCCTTTTATGTTTACCAATTCAATAGTTTAACAAAATATAACTAAATATAAAAAACTATTTTCATATATATATATATATATATATAATCTTCAAAATTTCAATATATTTTTAACATGTATCTAAAATATATTAATTAAATGGTTCAATTTCACTATTTCTTATTTCTTTAAAACTGTCCTTTTGAATATCTTTACTTCTAACTTAAATTTAACTTTTATTAAATTATTAATAATTAAAAAAATAATATATCATAATATAAATTATTTATCATAAATTTAAAATATAATTTATATATAT
>JAMLFT010012401.1:0-10438 GCA_026544285.1 Pachyrhizus erosus | reverse complement strand
AATTTAACAACACTACTTAACTTTCATGAAAATATGTATACTAAAGATGCTCTTAATAAAAATAGTTGATATTAGATAATAGTAAATAAAAAATAATTAATTAAAAAAATTTAAAATTTTATATTATATATTTTTAAAGTTTATTATATTAATTATATTTTTTAATACTTATATCAAAATTTTAAAAACATCATATAAAGAAACATAGAAAGAATATAATTTACTATATACAAATAAATTTAAAGATGGTAAAAAAAACGAATGTAATGGCTTTTGTTGTATGTTTGTATTACCGTATATAAAGTACTAAATGTCCGTTTACACATTCCAATGCTATAATTAGAGAACTATATTCGTATATTGGAAGGGGGGAAATGTGATTACATTCAATCTACTCCATTGGATAGTCAGTGTCAATTTATCAATTTTCACTCCTTCACCCTTAGATCTCTCCAAGTATTTAGTGTTCACTGATTCCTATGTTTGCAACACAATTTTTTTTTTTTTTAGGTTTTCTTAAATTTGAACATATTTATACAGCTTGCATTGTTTTATCAACCTAAACACTTGATTGATATTTTTATTTTTATAACACTATATTACTTATTTTATTTACATTTTTCTTTTTATTCTCACTTAACTTTAGGTATTCGTCCATCATTTTTTTAACGTCGAAGCTTTACCAATTCCTTAAAGAATGACAGTATTTTTATGTGCGTATAATGACAATAAGTAGATTAGAACTTAGAACCTTTTGTAAAAGAATGACAATATTTGATGAAATTTTTGTGATTACATTTTAAAAGATTCAAAAGTGTATACTTTCTTCCACATACTAAACCTTTAATCTTAACCAATTAAAATTATATGATCTGCCAATTAATTATCTCAAAGTCTCGTTAAAGTGTCAAAGACTCTAATTATAGTAACTACTAAAAATTGTAACTGAGAACGGTATAGGTAAATAAGTCACCATATATTTGACGCAATTATAAATTTTTAACTTTAGATTTTGGACATGTCTTTTAAAATAAAATATGATCAATTAAAAAAAGTTGAATAGTTCTTTAATTTAATTTTAAAACATTTTTAACTGAAAATTTAAAATTAAAAACCTTCATGATGGTTAAAAATATTCAGCTTTTCATTTTAAAACAAAACATTTTCAATAAAATTTGAGTTACTTAATTTGAAAACACTTTCAACTCTCTTTTTAAAAAAAAAATAAATTTTCATTTATAAAAATATCATTTAATTCTATCATCTTTCCTAAAAAGACTAACAACAATCATTATTATCAATTTCATATTTACCATTATCATAATCAATTAATTATTATCATTATTGTTTGATTCAGATTCTTTATTATTACTAACTAATGACGTTACTCTCGTTATCTTTATTATAATTATGATTATTATTGTCCTATTATCATTCGTATCATTATACTGTGTTATTAGCATTGTCCATAATCTTGATAATAACAATTATAGTTATTACAATTATCATTACCTTTATGATTATTGTTACTATTATCATAATTATCATTATTATAATTATTGTGAGTGTCACATTTATTATCATCATTAGTATTATTGTTCCTACTATTTTTATTGTTGAAGTAAGTTACTGATAAAATTACTACTTTCCTATAACTATTATTATTGTTATCATTATTAGTCTATTACTGTTGTTATCTTAACTATCATCATCATTAATTGTGACTTGCATTATAATTTTGATCATCAAATAAACTTGAATTAGTAAGTAAAAAATAAATTATATGATACAAATTTAAGATTTGATATTAAATTTTAAAAATTACAAATTACAAAAAATTTGAGCTAATAATTATAAAATTTAAAATTTATTTTTGTTTTAAAAAATAAAACTTCAAAATGACCATTATGCGAAAGAAGACGTTACTTTCTAACTCATGTACATAACTGAAAGCTTATCTAACCAAAATAGAATAAGAGAATTCATTTCACTAGTAGTATTAAAAATGCTACTATATGTAGTGCCTTAATTTATAAAATTATATATATTTTTTACTTCTATCTCCACTATTTTATTAGATTTTTTTATTTACTTTTTTTATGTTGATAAATTCAAAATATTCTCGCTCCCTTTCCTTCCACTCTCACCAATATATTTTTCATAAAATAATAAAATAATTAAAACTGCAATATAAGTTCATTTGTATTATTTTATTTAATTAAATAAAAATATTTTAAACGAGAAAATAATTTTTAAAAAAAATAATATATTAAAAAATAAAGTTTACTTTTTTTATCTATAATCATACGTTGTTATAAAAAAATTAAAATATAAAAAGTAATAATTATTTAAAAATAAATGTAGTTAAAAATTTTAAATTATAGCTAAATAAATAGATATACCTATTATTTTAAATTTATTGACTAATTTAACAATTAATTCATTAAAATTTCAATTTAAATAATTAACCAATCTCCTTTTAATTGGTTTTAAACATTACATTTTCAATTAAATTATTCAATAATTTTGCTAAACACACTAAAAATATTTGAGTTTCAACTTAGAAAAATTGCTTATAATTATTTTATAAACTTTTTTAATATAATAATTTTCAATTCATAAATAGCATATTTGAGCTTACAAAAATAATAGCGTATTTGAAACAGTGTCTTCAAGAATTTTTCTTTTTCAAAACCAGACCCTCTTCTTTTCTAAGGTATAAGTAGAAGTTCGTTTATTTCGAAGTTAATTTTCCATGAATTGTATACATACTGTATAACAGTTCATAAAACAGTCAACCTTATTCGTTTTCATTTTAAGTTGATTTTCCATGACTTGTGGACCTACTGTAACAGTTCATAAACAGTCATCCGTATAATTTTCTACAGGCATATCACTTTTTTTTTTCCAACTTGTTTTATTTTATCTTTATTAATTAACATCCAAAGTTTGAATCATTTCACTTAATTTTCTTTTCTTCCTATAAATACTTATTGAAAAAAATAGCTGAACTTTAGTCAAATGCTAATTCCACCTAAGTTTTCTGGAATAGAAGTGGGGCCAACGACACAAAAATACCATGTGCATATATACTTTCCATGAAACCATACAAATTTAGAAGTCCATGTTTTTCCATAAACTCATATAGCTTACTAGGAACAAGCCAGTTTTTGCATCCAAAATGTCTCGAGCTTCACAATTCGGGGATTAAAACAAACCGAGTTTAAGACACAAGTTGAAGATGTACATAATCAGCTAGATTCAAGTCTATTTATGCAGGCATATCTACAAGGGAGAATTTCACTTCTCTGAACCCTTCAAGGGCACTTCCTTGAAGTGTGCTCAACATCAAAGCATGAGCTTAATGAGCCGGATGAGGAAAAGCGTTGAATGCACGGTGTGCATGGACAGCACAGGCACAATGCACAGATGTCAAATTGAGGCAGCCACTCATGATGAGTGAATGCCTCCCTGAGCATGTGTGCAGAGAAGGGAATGAGTCACAAACAGCTTGAACAGCAGATGGGGTGAGTGCAGTGCATTGGCTAATGTTCAAAGTCCTCAACCCATACTCATCATTTCCTCCTTTCACAGATCCCCACATCCTGTTATTCACCTTGCTGTGTGCCAAGGAATACATTGCCCTGTCTGTGATGTTCTTGCAGTAGTACAGTCCAAGGGACCTCAGATGGGGGCATCTGTTTGCCAAAGCAATCACACTATCATCTGCAATATCAACATCAATGTTAAAGCTGTACTCGTCATTGAACAAAAATGTGTTACAACCAAATAGAGGAGCTTTTATTATTTGCATAAAGCAAGAGCTACCAGGACCAAAATATAGATTTTCAAACTGAAAATTGGGATTTTGATTTGTATAGAAAACAGTGAAAAACTTAGTATTAGAAAGTAGACATTTCCTATTTCTCTTTCCTAAAAGTTGAACCATATTTCCAATTTATTCTTGAATTAGTTTTTTTTCTCACATGTCTGTGTCTTGTTAGTTTGTAAGATTTATTCTAACCAGTTCAAGTGTATGACTAAACACATTTGAGGGGCTTTCCATGTCGTGTGGTAATATCATGAAAATCATATATTTTAAAATGTCACAGAAAAAGGAACATTGGCTTTGGCTACTAAATTCTAGATTTAAACTTCTGAAATTTTGAATAAAATACCTGTTATACGGACACAGCCACATAAGTCAACTATCCTAAGATCAGGACACCCGTATGCTAAAGTAGTCACTCCAACATCACCAACATTATCACACCATCCAAGATTCAAAGATTGTAACTGATTGCAGTACTGTCCAATAGCCTGCATTTCATTTACTCAATGGGTTATATTTCAAAGCCATCCTATTTCTTGTATGATTATGAAACCAACTAGTCTATCACAATCATTCATACCTGTAATGCAGTATCAGATGCAGCTTTAACACATCCACAAAGATTTAGAACTTTCAGTTTTCTGCAGAAACTGGCAAGGTAAGCCAGAGCATTGTCACTAAATGATGAACACCCACTGATGTTAAGTTTTGTAAGATCGCGACAACCAAAGGCGATAGCATAGAGTGAACGATCAGTTAGCTTGAAACTTTTGCTAAGGTCCAGGATCTGCAATTCATGACAGCATTTTGCAATAGTCTCAACAGCATTATCCTCTAGTTGAGGCTTGTCTTGACGGAGGATTAGAGTTTGTAGTTTTGTGAATTTAGGAACAAGAGATAGGACCAAGTTATTCATGTTCTTGCTACACCTGAAGAGAGATGAATTACATAAACCTGTTATTACTACATTCCATGAACTCCACAATAACTACAAGCACTTCAATGTTAGTTTCTTTCTCAACACAGAGCATAAGAACAAGCACTTCATACCACTTTATAAAAATAAGTATATTCCGCAAAACCACTACTTTTATCAACATTTTTCTGAGCAGAGGCCAAATTGGAGTCAAATGAAAGAATTTTAAGTAGTAGATTTTAGTCACTAACAAAAGGTCATAATACCAAGTTGACTTAAAGCAAAAACTCATTAGCCATGATTTCCAAGGAACATTAGAATTCTAATAAACTCAAGATTTCCATTTTAAAAAAATTGTAAATTTATTACAGAAATGTACATCTAGGGGAAGTCAAAAGGGAAGGGGGGAAGTTTACTGCGATATCAGTAGAAGAAAAGAGTTGTGTCTTTTAATTTATAAGGGGGAGAGAGATATTAAACCGAGTTACACAGTTCAGACAGCTTAACAGTTCAGTCACAAGAACACCTTGGCAAAGAAAAAATTTAAGATTTGAAAAACTCTACAGCAGGTAACGCGTAGGACACCTCTTAAATCGGACTTAGGAAGTTAAAACCCTTTATTTAACCCCATATATATGACATCACATTCTCATCAGAGAATCCCAGCTCATTCTTAAACAACTGAAAACATGCCATCAAACTCGGGGATTCTCCGATCCCCAAACCAAGGACGCAATTCAGCTCAGTCCCCTGCCAAGCAAAAGGGAACAAAGAAATCATGATGAAAGCAAGAAAAAACGCAGTACCAGTATCACAAATTACAGCATAGCAAAATTGACTCACACAAACAAGCAAAAAGAAGCAAGAAAACTTCACTAAAATAAAATCCCCAATTGGAGAGAAACAGAAAATAATCCTCAAGGCTAACAGGTCTAGATACATATTCTCAAGAGAGAAAACAATATACCATGAGAGTGATAAACGAGCAAGGCCAAAGTAAATAGCATCTCTCCAGCCACGACAAACTCCAGAAGCTGTGATCACCGTCTGATCATCCACAAGGGACAAAATTTGCATCAAAAGCTCCACAGGAATATCCTTCCACTCGGTGATCACCCCAACCTTCATGTTCACCTCTTTCTCACTGTTCCCACCCCCTGCCACCATCATAAGCTTCTCAAAGCACAAGTTCAAGTCCTCAGTCCTCAGATTATCCTTGCCAACCATTTCAGTTTCAGCTCAACAAAAAGCTTTAACTTTCCCAGCTGTCACAAAAGAAAAAACAAAAGATAAGGCATAGAGAATCCCTAGATTTAAGGTATCGAAAACGCGGCTTGTAGCAAAACGATAATCACCACAAACCAAGAAAAATCCATGCGGCCAAGGCCCCCTCAAAGGCAATTTGCAAATAAAACAACAGAAATATAAAATAATTATAATTTGAAATAAAATAAATAAAGGGCGTAATCTTATTAGAGGGATTCATCACATTACATAAATACCCGTCATTTATTTCTCAATTACATGACTAAGACATGGCTGAAAGTTTCAAACTTTGCACTAGAGGCTCGACAGAAAGCTCAATTCACAAGAATGATATCCGAAAAGGGCCCTTTTTAAATCAAATTTGACATACATGAAATTCAAACCGAAAAATAAAATCATTAAGGGGAAGGGAGAAAGAAACAATCAGAAACAAAACTGGGGAAAATTAAAATCAAATTTTTCTTCTGATCAAAGACACGAAAACACAAAACAGATAGTAAATGGCTATGAATGCAATCAGAGGAACAAAAGCCAATACCTTTGCCCCTTTTGACGCCTAAGTTTTTTTTCTAACAGAGAAGCTTGGTTGCGCTTCCCTGAAATTGAGGGTGGGAGGAGAAGCTCTAAAAAAGGAAGAAAGGGAGAGCGAGAGAAAGAGGCAAGCAACGGTAGGCTGCCACGTGTACCGTATGATCAATGTTGCAGCGACGGGTTAAGTGGGTCCCAAGTAAAGCACTCTACTTAGATGAGAATGGAGGTCAGCACCGGAGACTAGAAAGAAAAAAAAAAGGAAAAGAATTTCTCTTATTATTATCTCTTACTTTGAAATGACAAAAATAAGATGAGAATTAATAAGATTAATAAGGGATTGGTCGTTGGTAAGTTCGGATCTTTCAGTGCTTGTTTGGAAAAAATTAAATAATACGGATCAGACTTTCTCTCTTTGGGTCTAGCATGTATCAAATATGCAGAAGCTATAAAAAGTAGTTAGTTTTCTATGTTCATAACGCGCTCTCTATGAAACGCAAATTTAAGCATTTGTAGTCTCTTACAAAAGAAATTACATAAAAATAATAATAATAAAACATCATCTTACACATTTATTTTAAAAAATAATAAAATTTAGCATAAATTTAACTGATGAATAAAATATATTAAAAGGAATATGTTAGTTGTACTCTGAATAAAAATAAGTGATAGTTGAAATATAAAAAAGGAAAGGTGATTAGAATAGATTGCGAGTGGCGCGTGTACAAGTTTGTGTTTGTGAAAAACTGAAACCGACCCGAAAAGCAGAAAACGCCGAGCAGCTGATGAGCAAGCATGGCTAATGGTAGAGACCCAAAAAAAACAGTAATTACTCGCTGTAGCGCAATTACCTTTATTTGGTCTTATTTTAAGTGTCTTCAATCGATTTATAACCTTCAAAATTGGTATACTAGTGTAAAATTTCGCTGCATTTATATATAAAAATATATCTATTTTATTGAAAAAAAAACTCATATTAGTGTTTGATCCGGTAGATCTAAGGATAGCAAAGTGTCTAACATAGGAAAAAAAAAATCGTTTTGTGATTCTGATCCCACAACTCTCGGTTGCAAATTACTTAGAACTTAGCCGCTGCTATATTAAGAGCCCTATCAATCAATTCCTTATCATAAATGAAAGCAGGTTACAGATATAGGACACAGGTCACATCTGAAGGCTTCAAATTGCAATTGCACCCCGTGATTAAGGTCACCTCTCTCATTATTAGTTAACAAATCTGTAATCATGTTCGCAAACGGTATAGAGACTCGGTTTGTTATTATGTCTTCAACATCATCTCCATCCATGTTCATGGTTTCTTTCATTGGTAGTGTGATGGATTTCTTTTTTTTTTTTTTGGTGAATTATTGTGTGATGGAGTTAGCTTGTCTTTAATAGAATATTTCGTGATGCCCCAAAATAAAAACCATATACTTGTTATGGGTAAAGTTATTATCATAAATTTTTTGTTTGTGTCACGCTAGATTATTTTTCCTCCTATAAAACATGTCCGGGAAGCACCTGAATATAAGGCCCTACAGAATTTCAAGCTCAATGGCATGAGTAGTTGAATTATTTTTTTAGAAAACAATATTTTAATGGCGTCTGTACTTGATTGTTAAGCGAAAACATTATTTTAATTTTTGTGTTGATATTTATTAGAGTACACTCGGGGACACCAACTTCTAAAGAATCTTAAAAAATAAATTTAGTATGAAAGACAAAGAAATTAATAAAAATTCATTATTAATATGAGACGAGGGGAAATATTTGAATGTCAATTAGAAAAAAAAAAAAGAATATTATAGCTTGTTCAATCGTGTAGGCATTTTAATTTGGCATGTAATGTCTTATACAACTTAGTTGGCGACTTGGAGGTGGCGTCTTGGCAACCTTTATGCTAAAGAATTGATTTGATGTAATTTGTTTTATGCCTATCCCTTAATACCTTTGTGATTTTCTATTGTGGATGTCAATCAAGTAGTCATTGTAGAAATGTATGTGTTTGGAGACGTCTAACGTGTACCTAAATGAGGCCATTCATCCATTAGATGATCTTAATCATATACTAATTAACGACTGACACGTTACTTATTTATTACTACTCTAAGATCAATTATTAAAAATTACAATAATTAACAAAATTGGATAGAAGTAATATTTACAAGCTTAATCTTAACTCTTTAGAGAAATTAAAGGGAGGAGAATTGACAATATAGCAAAATGCTTACTACTAGTACTTAATATAATATTTAACAATTTTTTTATTTTTTATTATTTTAATCATTTACATAATTATTTTATCGACATCAACTATAAACATTATCACAATCGCAAGTGTGGATTAAATAACATAAAATTATTTTAATATAATTAATAATCTTAAAATTATTGTGATAAATATTTAAATAAAGAATTTTAAAACTCAACCGTGTTCATATTAATTTTAAATAATGATCTTTCTAAAACTTCACATTATTAATGTGTGTGATAATAATTGGGTCAATTTATAAAATATAAAATAACTTTTGGGAGGTTTTTTTTTTTATGGGTCATTATCTTACTCATAATGTATTTTCATTATTTGTTTCTCAAACATTAATTTTAAGATTATGTACTTATTTTATTTGGTTGATATTTGTTGCACTCATGGATCCATAATAATTTATATTTCTATTTTATTGCATAAAACTACATGATACATGCAAAAATAAAAGTTGAATTATGTGTAATGTATTTTAAAATTTTTTTACAAAAAGATTTTTGTTAAAATATATTTCGTTATAAAGACTATCGACAAAGAATGCATGATAGATTAAAAAAAATAAGGAAAAAATAACAACACTCAAAAATGTATACTATAATTCGCTCTTCAACCAAGAGTTACATCCACCCTTAAACTTAAAAGATTTTCACAAAAAAAAACTATTTACAACACTTAGTATTCTCTAAGTTCCATTAGGCTTTACAACAAAACAACCTCTACCCGAGATTACTTCAACCCAATATTCTTTAACATTAAAGTCTCTTTAAATTTTCACAAACAAAAAAATTGAAAAGAGACATAACTCTCAACAATGAGAGTTTGCAACTTAAGTACATATACAAAACTTCGTGAAAAATAATGAATATGAAAGTTACAAAGTTTGTATGAGATTGTCTAGAATGAGTGAGACATAGCTTGTTTAAATGTGCACTTGTTATTCTTCATTTTGAGTCTCCTTCTTCTAAAAAGTCTTAAAAAATATTTGTTGAGAATTTTTTTCCTGTTTTGGGATGCATAGGAGAGAATATCATATAAAGTTAAGGGAAGAGAGAGACTAACATTGTCTGCATTAGAGACAATTTATGCCAGAAAAGTATTCCTTTTATTTAACATGCATAAGGTTCATTGTATCTTTTTCTCTTTGTGAAGTTGCTTTGATACTTAATTCTAATAAGTTAACTAGTTGTTCATTTTAGTTTGGACTTGCAACAGAATAAATATAATAATCATAAATATTGAAAAATACATAATCATATATATGTTAAAAAACACTTAGAAATTTTTCAAGGAGACATTTTAAGGTTTTAGCTCAAGGATAACTTTGTCTACTAATATATAAGCAAATATGTGTATAATGTGTCACTTATAAAAAAAGCATTTATGAAGTGTTTGTTTGGATGCTTTTTACAAGAGGATTTGGACACTTCATTATATGGACACTTAGATAGAAAACATTTGAAATGTGTTTGATACACATGAAAATAAACTACAAGAAAAACACCATGGAACAAATGTTCAAGTGACAATTGTCTTGTACATTGTTTGATAGACAATGAACACCACAAGCAAAAAAATAAGAAATTTACTATAATATCCTTTTATTGTTAATTACCTTAATACAATTCATAAT
>JAMLFT010012400.1:0-10439 GCA_026544285.1 Pachyrhizus erosus | reverse complement strand
TTATAATTTTAAACTTTGTACTATTATTATTTTGTTAAACATAAAATAATTGGTTTAAAAAATAGTATAATATTAATTAAATAAAAAATATTACAATAAGTAATTCAATGTTAATAAAGGTGGTAAATAGAAATAAAAACAAACTATGAACTATAAATTCAAATGTTACATTAAGTGACATGTGAAAAATGTTAGAAATTAATGAAAAAATTTTATTTACCATTTCTTATAATTAAACAACCTTATAATTAGTCATATAAATGATATAAAATAAATAATTTTCATCATTTTCTTTTTTTTATTATTTCATTTTCATTTTCTAGTTTGAGACTTTGAGTTCTTCTGTATGTATAATCCATCAATGCTATGTGTGCGCTTCACATTATTCTAGTTTAGAATATTGCCAGAGGTTAATTATATGTGACTGTCTCGGTCCCATTGGAGACAAATCCATGATTGACATGAAGAATGTCTAACTAAATTATAGAATAGTTTATGCAGATTTTGGCTCCCACCTCATGTTATATGTACTCTTACTTCTTGGGAAATTGCACGTGGCGTGATGGGTTCAAGATTGGAACAACGGTGACTTGAAATATATACATGCATTTGAGAAAGGGGGATGAAAATAGACGGAGAGGGGTTTATCACTTTTTGTTTCTTTCTCATCTCTTTGTTTTTTTTTGTTTTGTTTTAAATTCACTCATTTATTTCACTCCCATGTGAGTGGGACGATACTGTTTTTTTGCTTCGGATCAATTATTTTCATCAGCGGTGCCTTTTGGGATCAACGTACTTATTCTACAAACTGCAAGAAACGTCACTTATGCCTATCATCAATCTTGTTATTCCAAATTGTCTACACTAACTCATAAAAAAAACTGTGCACACTAAAATAGTGAAAAACAACACATTAGTATCATTTTATATTAAAGAAATATATGCGCTATGATTTGTGTCTTCTTGCAATAGTGGAAAATTTGTCTTTTCTACGATGAATTTGCATCTTATTTGATTTCATGTTGATGAAGCATAATGTGAAAGCATGTATTAAAAAAAAACAGCATATCGTAAAGGTTTGGGTGTATTTTCTATATTTAATTAACCAGTAATAAATTCAGTTTCTTAGCTGACCTGACCTGTACGCTATTAATTGTAACATAACCAATTAAATTTAATATAATTAAGATAATTAGCATATTATTTAGGATTTAATTTTTAATTACGTTTTTCATAGACCACATGTCCTCCCCTAATGGCATTAATCTTATCATAGTTGGATAGAATCAAACTCTCTCTCTCTCTGAATATTTAATCTAATTACATATCTAAAATTTAATTTTGAGATCTCTTATATATTAAATTGGAATAGCTTGTATTAATTTAATTATGTTTATAAAAAATACTTTATTAGAAATATATACTAATTAATAGAAAACATTAATCATTATATAAATTTGTCTATTTAACATAGTCTTGTCTAACAAATTAATCTGATAATATAGAGACTGTAAGTTTATGTTAATAGGATTATACAGTTATAACATAAATAAGCAATTTCTTATGCCAGCGAAATCCACAATATAAATAAATCAATTTGCTTCACAAATATCATATTAATATAGAAGTCCAATGGTTAACTTTTTCTATTAGTATATATATGGAATTTTTATTATAATGAAATATATTTCGCCAGTACAAGGGGTCCATAAAATATATTACAAATATTTTTCGGTGTACTATATATACAGTTGTTGTTAAGAGTGTCCAGTTTTGAATATAAGAAATAGTTAGCAAAACCCTCCTTTTCCCGGTGGTTAAGAAACACAGCTTGGATGTGGTTTGTTATATCATATATAGATCAATTATAGGCACAATTATACATAAGAAAAATTATAGGCACAATTATACATAAGAAAAATTATAGGCACAGTTATACATAAGAAAAATTATAGGCACAATTATAAAGACAAAAATCGACAAAATGATTTTCTGCTATTTTTTAATACATGGATGGGGATATAATTAATATAGGTGTACCTGTACAGACAATAATGCAAACCATTACTTCTCACCAATTTAAGAGAGACTAGTCCTTTTCCTTTAATCTTGTGTTCATGATTTTAAATAACACCGTCAAACATATCACCTAGCCAAAGATTGCTCGTACCAAGATCTTTGCTGTGAATGGATCTTAATACGTTCTTTTATTTGAAAGGTAGACGTGCGTATCCATCATACGGTAGAACATAGTTTTCAGGGAAGAAAACAAAATTATCAAATGCTTTGAAATTTAGAAGGTTTGTTCTAATGATTATCAAGTTGAGTTTTTACGCCATTAAATATATGACAAAGTATCATATTACTGTTTTTTAGTTTGTTTTAATTGACGCGTGTGACTGAATTGAGTCAGTGTCGGACCTGTTATTATTTGTTTGACCCATCATACCTAAATTAAAACTAGGAGACTAATTTTATATAATTCACCAACTTGATTCTGGTAATTGAATTTTCTTATCAAGTGATGCAGGTGGGGGGTTTGATGGTGCCATTAACTACTTGGTAAGAATTTGGTGGTTATTTTAAGTGGTTGAAAAAGGTGTTCAATTCGTGGTAAGAATTCGTGGTGGTTATTAACTTATTATATCACATTATCTCTGCTGCTTAATTCAGCAAATTGCTGGAAGGAAGGCCAGTTATTACTGTAATTATGTTCAATTTTCTCTCTTTTCATGTCAATGTAGCATTTGTGCCATATCTTTAATGACAAACATCTCCAACATGCTCCTCAATATTGTCACAGAAATTTATGGGAAGCTCACAAAATGGAATGCGTTCTTTAGAGACTCGTGTGCATGGCCTTGAGTTGGCACTGGATGAGATCTCTTATGATTTGGCTATATCAAGTGGAAGGATGACTAAATCTGATGCTCACGGTAACACATGTTGCATGCTACCTGGAACAGAATTTTTGAGCTCTAAATTCTGGAGGAAAACACAGGGTCGGTATTCAATCCCGCGGTTCACTAGATCAGATGGTACCCCATCACTTGCTGCCATGCACTACCAAGTCAACATGAATGCTGAAACAAAGTTGACAAACCACAGATTTAGGCCCGATGGAGGCTTCATCACTAATCCACTGGCAGAGATTCATACGGATTCGAGGAATTTTGCTACATCGGAGCTAGCTTAAAAGCAGGTTAGCTTTCTAAATGCCACTGGACAAAGCATGCAATTTTCTCGCAGCTACTATCGCCCATCAACAATTTAGCATGCAATTTTAGATAAATGATACCAATTGATGCAACTCTAACTCGTTTACCCGTTTTTCTTATTTTCTAGCAGATGTGCTGCACAATCTAGAATGCAAGTTTGATCTTCTTTTGATTCTCAAACAGCTTAGATTTAAGGACCCCCCTTGATGGAGATTATGGTTCCATCAGAATATATATAAATTTGTTGTGCCACTCGAAATTATTCCATTTAGTCTTGTTCAAAGAGAAGAAGGCATGAAACGGGCTAGACCATACATTGTACGTCGCAGCGCAGAACTTCATTTGCACATCCATGATAAATATTGGGCAAGAACAGCATCTTTGAGTGAGTTCACGACTAAATACAACACTATTTTAAATAAGGGCGAGTTTGTATATGTACAGAGGAGTGACAGGCTGCTTATTTTTTGATTTTAAGATTTAAGTATTGCGTTGTATAATGTATTCGAGTTTATGTTAAGGGATCTCTACACTGGCATGCACTATCGGCATTTCTTCATTGGATAACAATGTTTCTACTCTATTATTATTCTTCCCATGCCCACTATTATCCATTTTGTTTAGCTTCTTTTCCGGTAAGTCAAGATTAGGCCTCTAAAATATTTCCAAGGGAAAGGATCCAATAAGATTCTCATGAGCAAAACCCCATTTCCACTGCTTTCTAGGTTGTCGCTTCGATAGTTGGACTACTAGATTCTTCTACTTGTCTAAAAATTAAACCTTGGCAACAAAAACATCATTTTACTTTTCTAATTAATAATTTCACACCGTTAAGTATTTTCAAAAAATAAATACTATTAATTAACAAGTATTTCTATATATTATGCTAAAAATGTTATAAAGATGTATAATTTTATGATTTTCTAAAACAAAATTAACATGGATTAAAGGTGAAAAGATGTAACTTAAAAAGGTAAATTCATACATGTATTTCCTATTTATGACAATTATATTTGTTAGATAGGAAATACATGTACATTTACTATTATAAATAGGAATTGTACATTTTTTTTGGATTTTTTTTCATTTATGACGCAACCATAGCAAGGAACATTGTTACAGGGGATGACAACCAAACCATATCCTATCATCTGTTAGATCTACATATTAATAAAAGTCTTTCTTCAAGTGTCACATGTCAAGTTTTGATAAAATAAAAATTCCGTTTTTTTTTTTTTTAATTTTAACCATTGATTCTTTTTTTTTTTTTTAATGATCTAGATGTATTTCTTTTTCTTTTTTCTCAATGATTTGTTTTCTCTTATACTCTATTTATATATCTCTTATGAATTTATAAATTAAAAATATTAATTGGGAAAAAGCTTTATATTTAATGTTATTAAAATGTATTTTATTGCAAATATTAATTATTTTAATAATATTCTTATTTACTAATATTTCACATAAACTATTAACTAACTATTTTTTTTAACAATATTCTTATTCACTAATATCCCACATAAATATTTAAATAAAATTGCAGTAACTATTTAACTTTTTTAGTAAAAATAATTTTATAAAAAATATTTTAACTATAATTAATACTTGTAAGTGTATATTACATTAAAAGAGTAAAATAATATGAAGTTAAAGAAATACAGAAAATAATTTCTAAAAATTAAGATTTTTAGTTAAATAATATAAAATAATTTAATTAACAAGCTTTACTAAATTAATTGATTATAATATAACTAAATGGTAATGTAGGTATGCATTGCATTAGTGAGTTTAATATATATCACCTTATTAGTATATTTAAGTCATTTTAAAACATGCGTGAAAATCAACACAATTTATGTAATTACATGAGTATACTGCTATCTATTCTATCTATATATTTGAAAGAATGATAAATAAGTAATAAGATTGTTCAATTAGAATGATGGTTAGTAATTACTAATTTTTAAATTAAAATAATTACTTTATTCTATAATTTTTACATACTAACTAATTTTTTTCGATAAAAAGTGACTAAAGCATTATAATAGAAATATCTATATAAATTAATAGTTAAATAACATAAAAAAAAAAAAGGATTATGCGTAAGTACTGTTCTAATTATTAAACGAATGAGATACAAATTTAAAGCTTATGCGGAAAGAAAGAATTCAATCTGAACCTAAACTCCAAGCAAATATGCGTCAAATGTGTTTATCGTCTTATAAAACGAGATGAATATTAACTCTTCAATTAAATTATTATGACGACGTTGCTTCCATGATTACTGCGTACAATAACCTTACTTGAATTCAATGGAACTGCATATCAAGGCAGGAATGCGAATGTTGAAGATTGTTTCTTCTACTCCACCTTACCTGAATCATTATCCTTCCTCCAACCCCAAGAAAATAATATTTAAACATCCTAACCCTTTCCACACTTACATTGCTTTAGTTACTCTTGCTGCATCTTTTAACTTGAATACTAATTGTTCTACAATGTTTGAAAAATAATCATTTTGGCTGAACTTAGAAAGAAATAACTACTTATTAAAGATATGGTCCGGTTATATGTGCTTATCTTAAAAAAAAAAAAATTAATAAAATAAACAATTTTCTATATTTTTTATGTATTTGTCTAAATTATTTTTAAAAATAATTTATTTTAATTTTTTAAAAAACAAATCCAATTTATTTTATTAAATTTTTTTATAAATACTTTTTTTTTTAAGTTTAAACAAACTGGTCCATTATTTTTTTATTCATCATAATTAAAGTTTTTAACTTCCTGCTAGGACTCCAACTTGCTTATATGTCTACACCTAAAAATGTATTTGGCAGGAAACGAGATCAATTTTCAATTTGGGACTTTGTCATACTTCAAGTTGTTCGCCTTTATCCAAGGATGTATTTTACAATAATTAAACCTAGTTTCTCTTCTCAAATTTAGCATGTAATGCCAATTGAGCTAAATCCAATTGTGTTAGATACATTATTTAATACAAGTGAAAATGAAAGAGAGAAACTTGAATGAGGATGATTAAACAAAAACTTAGTAAATTCTCGTATTTGCAATCTTAAGAGTTTAGATTCGTTGCACCACAGTTACAATATTCTTGTAATACTAGAAACTTTCAACTAAATGAAAAACTTCTCCCATAACATAAACGGGAGTTTGGCTTGTTGTCCACCACTAAAACAAACAAGCAAATGAAAGATAAATCGCTTTTCAATTTGTGTTGGACTTAAAAGGCAAAAGAAGAATTTTAAATGTTGGATTGCAATTTCTAAAACGATGTTATGAACTTGGTTGTAAAAGCTAAAACATTACTATTTAACTTAAAAAACATTAGAGTTACAAGATTGGGGATTTTGATGTACAAAACCGATTATCACATGTAAACACACATAAGCGAACACACATATATCTTTTTTAAGCTTAATTTTTACTTTTTTTATCATCTTTTTTAAAAGAAATTTGGGCTTTCTATGAAACCCAACAACTTCTTGACTCCGTACTAAATGAATGTTCTTATAGTTGTCACAATATCCTATACCTTGAATTTTTTCAGTTGCTTCATGTACCATTCATCTATGCATGATGAATTTTTCTTCTAGTTTTTCATCATTTGCCTCCAAAGTGTTGTTGTTGCCACCAAGTAAATTTTACAAATGAGATCATGAAAATTTAATTTTATGGCCATTAATTACTAATTTGATTGATATTGAGTCTAAATAGACTCAAATAAATTAGATAATTTCTTTTGTTCCGAAAATATAATGTATTCATCTACCTGCATGTGTGATGCAAATTATAGTGCTCATGACTCCAAATAGTACTATTTGCAGGTATTGAATTTAATTATGAAGAGTCAATATTTTCCTCCATAATAGTAACGACCTCACCAATTGCTTTATGATTGAAAATTTTCACTATGATTCTATAATTAGCGTATTGAAATCCTTGACTGTGGATATGAATTGGGTCCATTGGCACGAGTAATTCCAAAACAAAGTCAGGATTCGCAAAACATGGAGTCTACAGCAAAACAAAAACGGAAATATTTCAAAAGACAAGTAGGCATTAATTAGTTTGAGAAGTCAATGCAACAACTAAAGAACTATGATTTGCAATTAAGAATCTCGAAAATGGGTCCTTGAGTGACACATGTAAGGAGTAAGAATTATAAATCGAACTATGTGATATGGCTTGTTGCAACTTGTCACCAATTCAGTGTCAACTTCTTTCCTAACCAAAAGCTATCTAATAATGGTATAGTAAAGAGAAAAACATTCGATCCTCCAAAACCATGTCCTATAAAAACAATAACTAAGTAATTTTTTATATGTTATATACACGAATATATTATAAAACGTAAGATTGTGGAAAACTTAAAAATGAGTCTAAGTTAATTTTTATATATTTTGTTCTCACCCAAGTTAAAAATAATAAAAAAGATATTACTTCATTAGAAAAATAAAATAATGTATAAAATTTAAAAAGGAATATTAAAGACGATAACGTATATATATTTTTATTATTTGAAAAAGGCAATAATGTATAGAAAAAAGATTAAAAATGTAACATAAATTATTTTTAAAAAAAATAAAATGTAATTCTAACAAATGGGTAATATTATTTTGTTCGTCCATATGCATGCACAGAAGCATATGCATATGTAAGCATGAACACACTTGCATGCATATTTTTTTATGCTTAATCTTTATTTTATTTTTTTTCACTCTTTCCAAAGAAATTTTAAGCATTTTATAAAACCCGACAACTGTTTATTTTAACTTAAATTTAGAAAAATAATCATTTTCTCTTAACAAAAATTACTTTTAAAAAATTGGTAAAATAATGATTATTTTTCAAAAAAAATAAATCAAATTAAATATATACATGTTTATTTAAGCACGCAATTTCTTTAAAATTATCTAGTAAAATTTAAATTCTATTATGGATTATTTTGCCTTTTAGAGTTGTAATTATGCAATATATGTAGGAATAAATAAAAATAAGAGATAAATAGAAATAAATTAAAAATAAACACATTTTTTTTAACAAATAAAAAGAAAAGGAAAGATTGGAGATGAGATCTTTGATAATGAAAATAGAGGATTTCTTTGAAGAATATTTGTAACCATTGATTTAAAAGATATTCCCTTCAATCTCAAATATAAATCAAAAAAATATCTTGAATGTTGATCTCAAATATAAGTAAATCTTAACTAATTTTATTTTATTTTATGAAATCATTCTAAAAATGTCATTTTATTTAATTGAAATTTTATTTCAATGTTTCTCTTTTATTCTTAATATCAAGTTCTAAAGAGTATTATAAAAAAAAAAGTTTATATATTAAATGAGATTAATGCAATTAAATGATGTTAATTTTTTTAATAAGCATAAATTATTTTTTTTTGTTTATATTAGAGGTTGACTGGAGTAATTCTTAAAAATTAAAATTTAGCAAATGGTATATATATCTAAGATGATAATAAAAATTAAATATAATAAATAAAAATACAATTGTCTAAGTGACACACACATATGAGCTATTCCTGAAGTATTAATGTAAAATCTAAAAAATTTAGACTAGACTCATTTAATCTATCAAGTCTGCCTATAAGCTCGAATGAGTATTTAATGAGCTGAAATCAAATAATTCACCAATAACTAAGGTGATTTACGCCCCTACTCAATATAACTCCATTATCTACTATCGTATGTCGCATATGTTCAGACAGGAAGTCTTGAGACACATATAACACAAACAAATAATAATGTATAAGAACCATCAGTAAAAGACCACTATCTACTTTAGTTGATTAAACAAGTTATTACTCGTGATTTTCCATTGAATTACTATTGGCCATTCATGTGAAAAAATATAACTCACATTATATTTCTAAACAAGATTTGAAATTTATGAAGGTGGGCTTGTGAGATCAAATCACGGTGCTTGCTCATCCGCATTTTGTTTGTCAAGTTTCTGCGCAAAAAGCACCAAAAATTAGGTAAAGTCGTAAAGATATCTCTGCTCAAGGACATTTGAAATCAATATCACAGGGTCATAACAAAATCCATAGTAATGCATTATTCTACACTTTGCCGATGCCAACACAGACATTGTAACAAAATCCATAATATCAATCCAACAAGAAGACATTAGTCTACACTTTGACAATGCCAACATTTGAAAAGAACACATCTAAACCAAGCAAAATAGCGCAGACTTGACACGTGATTCAAGATTTCAACCAAAACAATCATTGCACAAAGCATTACAGAGACAGATTGAGAGGATCGAATAATGTGAATAGATAACATATAACAGCATTATATAATACGAGGCAATAAACAATTAATGTCCCTCGATATCCTCAAAAAGCTAAAAAAGAATTTTCAGAAATTGAATAAACATGAATTGCAGAAAACAGGAACGATCGAGGAAAAGCGAACACAACATGATGCTAGGTAATAGGCAGCAACGAATTGAAGCATGGAATGTTAAATGATTGGACAGAGTCATGGATTGAATTGAAAAGCATTCAACAAAAAGTAGCAATTTAGATTGATCGAAGCATGTAATGTAATATATAAATTATAAATAAGCAGAGTAACACAGGAGAAGAGATAAAGAGAGAGAGAGAGAGAGTACGGTTTGAGCATTGTGCCAAGAGAGGCCTCTGTAAACGTTGACGGAGAAGGTTGCAGTGAGGTAAATGGTGGTGATTCCGAGAGTGGCGGTGAATGCCTTGAAAGCAAAATCCCCAACCTTACCTGCTATTCCCATTCTCACCCAACTCCACTAGGGTTTCCGCACTTCCTCCTCTATTCTAATCTATGCTTCTTTCTACACCCTAATTTATTTTTTTGTAAAAAAATAATAAAACAACTCTTCTTTCACAAATCACGATCTTAAAGAAGAAAAATGCTGTGAATGAAAATAAAATGAATAAATAAAATATAAATTAAAAATGAAAGAGATTTGATTGATGTGAAATAAAAAAATAAAAAAATAATAAATAAATAAAAATAAGTTTAAAAAAATTTAAATAATTTTTAGTCTAAATATTTTTCATTAAATAATTAAATATTTTTTAATCTCTTCTCTCTTTATAATTTTTTTTAAATAAATAAAACAATTATTTATTGATGTGCAAAGTTTTAAAAGTTAGAAATATGGTGATATTTTTATAATTATTACTAATAAAA
>JAMLFT010012399.1:0-10439 GCA_026544285.1 Pachyrhizus erosus | reverse complement strand
AACTGAAAAAAATATGATTAAAATATAAATTATTGCTTCTCTTTCTCCACATTTTAAATAATTTAAGATATTAGATATAAATCCCTTATACTCCACATTCTAAAAATTAATTCATACTTTTTAACCATTACATTAAATTATGCTTTTTTAAAGTAAAACTTATAAATTTGGTTCCAATATGTGGTATTAAAATGACTTTTGTTTTTTGAAACTCATACTCAAAATAACTTTTAGTTAATTAATAATATAAAAATCTTTGCAATAAAAATCGGCAAGATTAAATTCTTTCACCCAAGTCAGACATCAATTTCATACTTTTCTTACTTGATATATTTACAAAAGGAAAGATTATATATAACAATTTTATAAAATTAACTTTATTATTAATTTTTTATTGAAAATAATGTAGACAACAATAATATTGTAAAAAATATTATTAAGAAAATAAAAAAATAAAATTAATTATTATTATATTAAAAATTAAAAATTACACTTATTTTTCTTTTTCTTTTTAATACTGAAACTTATTATGAAACATATGGAGTAAAATGATAACTATGTACTTTCCGAGCACCCACCCTATGAAAAGAAAAAGGAAAATGAAGAAAGAAAACAAAACTCGGAGCTCCCCACTAAATTTAAATATATTGCCTTACAAATAATGAGTGCTAAATTTTGATTAACAGAATTGTTGTCAACTACATGTCAAATATAATTATTAATGTTTGTAAATATCTATTTTCTATGTTTTTTTATATTGTATATTTTGTAAAGAAATTAAAATATTGTAAAAATAAAATAAACTCATCTTCACGTGCAAGAAATCAGAATAGAATGAGTTTTAAAAGAGTTTAAGAAATTATACTAGCTAATCTTATTTTGTGTTATGATTTATATGTTTAATTAAACTATAAGTTTAATAGTTATGAATTGGTAATATAAAATAATTTTAATTTATCAATCAAATAAAAATTATTATTAATATAACTTTTAAAACAATTATTATAAAAATTAATAAACTTATTATATATAATAGTTTGTAATTAAATGATTATATAAATTATTTTATGAGTATTTTCTCTTAAAGTATTTTCTGTTTTAGAAAATAAATAATACTATGCAGATATGAAATGGTTTCTAATTCGATTTCTATGTTGCGTTTACTTCACATGGCTTCAAGAATTTTTTGGTTATTCCTTTTCAGTTCACAAACATGCCAACATTTCGATTGGAGATCAGGGCATAGGTTTCAATGTCTTGTTGAGAAGGCAAATTCAACTGAAGCAACAACTGTCAAACAAGGAAGACCTGCTGATAGAAATGTAATTTTTCATTTCTTTATATAAATGAAAATGTGGATGCCATATTCTTAGCAAATCCATGAATCAATGCTTCTTTAACCATTAGAAAAATGAATTCATTGAATAGTATGTTCACTATTAAGGATTGTATAACTTTCCTAAAAAAATTGATTGTAAGGCTAAGATAGGATTATATATGTCACATTATAAAATGAATAAACTACAATATCTAGAGCTAAGGATATTAATTAATTTTTGGTTTTCTACTGTTTTTTCGCAGGTTGTAAATCTCATGAATTCAAATGAGGTAGAAGATAACGCTTATTCATCTAGTCCTCTTCGCTTGGAATTTTACTCAGGTCTCTAACATATTATCAATCTTATAGTCTGCATAAACTCTATAATATATTTTGCTTCTTTTCCAATTTCTATTCATTTATTACTGAAAATCCAAATAAGAATTTAGCTAATTGTATTATTTCTTTGCTTGGTTGATGCAAAAGAAAACGCCAGTTCCAGGGCCCTGATTCCAAGTTCTCTATCTCAGGTATGATTGACTTAGAACTTTGTTGTATGAAATGGTTACTTGTGATTTTAATTTCCGTTATAATAATGCAGGAAACAACCAATAATGCTCAAAAGGAGATTGAAGATCAATTGAGAAGCCTAGTAGAAGAACTGGCAAAGATTAAGTATAGTGGTCATTTGTGATTCTAAATTTATTTTAATCAATTTTTTCCTTTATTACTTTTCTATATTTTTTCTTGAATAGAATTGGAGAAAGAGAGTAAAACAGGAACTTCATTTTGTTGTCTCATATTTTCTTAGTTGTAAGTCTTAAATTTGAATTGCATATGGTTGTGCAGGTATCTATTTGAATTCTTAAATACATCTTCAATCCCATTTGAGTTTAGTGCATATTAGTATTAGAAATAGCACAATATGAGTAGCCTAGTTGGTACACATTCAACCTACATTGCTTTCAAACTTTTAGTGAGTTGTGAAACTAATAAATCGTGGTAGTAAGTGCTGATGTCAAAATATTTGATGGTGTTGTCAGAGATGAGAACATATCACTACGATCAGAGTGTGACGAATGGGAAGTGAGAGCAAGAAATTCTATAGATAGACTCTACAAGTTTAGGAAAGAAAATGAACATCAGGTGATTACATGACAATCCAAAATTGGAGTGAGCTTATGCATTGCAACCATATTTTTATAATTTTAACATTTGTGTTCTTCATTTTCAGCTATTTATTTTGAAGCATGAAAATGAATTGATGTCAAATGCTGAGAAGCAAGCACGTCAAATGGTTAGTAGTTTATCTCAAAGGCTACACTGCTTGCAAATTGCAGTGGAAAATGGAGTTGAAGAGAGGAAAAAAAAAGAAGAATATATACATGTCCTGCAGGTAAAGTTTCTTAATTGCAGCTCCTAAAAGAAATAATTTTTGTAGGGATTGCAAGTTTCTTTGCTTCATGTAATTATTCATGGGCAGTTGTAAATTTACAGAATGAATGTGCTAAGGTTAAGATAGAGCTACAAGAACAAAACAAGTGCATCAAAAGGCTTACACTGGAGCTTCATAAGACCTCTCAGTTTCCAGTGAGAAGAATAACTGAGGATACAAGACAGAAGTTAGTCAATGCTTTTAGTGAAATTGCAACTGCTGAATCCAATGCTTCCGGTATTGAGGTATCTGTTTGTGTGTGTTATTTTCTTCAAACCACCCTTTAGTTGGGTTATATTAGAAAACCTCTTATAGTCCTATAGCTGAAGTGTATATTTGGAAGAGGAGCAGAGGTTCCAGGCTTCTCAAGGTGGTTGAGACTTGAGATGTTAGTAGGAGTGCTTATTGCATTAGGTTGTAGTGAGACTCATGTTAAATTGATTCCATGGTTGGGGGTTGCGCTAACATTACAAAAACCATTTAGATGTCAATCTGATTTGTTGTCCTTGGACATTATCAACAAACTATTGCACAAAATCCTTAAGAAATGCTCCTCAACATGTACCTAACAGGGATGGTGAGCAAATTTTGTGAGTAGTTCAAGGTGATGGTTGGAAGCTATATCATATTGATGAAGAGGTGTTTACATGAATATTGATAAATTGCTTAAAAGAGGACATCCAAAATATAAGATTCATTGATTGCAAATCCCAATAAAGGTAGATTAAAATCTTAGAATGTGAACATTTTTTGTAATAGATTGGTAATGAGGCAATCAAGGGAATTATGACATTAACCAACAAGTGGTTGGTTCATATGGTACATATCTTATTCTCTTAAAGTAAGGTCTTAGATTCAAGCTTAATATATGAAATAAATATTCACTTAAAAAGCTATTTTTTACTACATTTTAGAAATTTTTTTGACTCAAATAGGACAGTCTCTATAAAAGATGTATGCGGTTTAGAAAAAGAATGGGAATTAGGACATAAGTATGGTAAACTTTCTTTTAAGAAATGTGCCTTATTCCAGATAGACTTAGCCAATGACTTCCAGTTCTTAGCCTTGGTTTAACCCCCCAGGTTAAACTATCCTGAGAAAAAGTACACAAAATAAGACAAAAAAGTGAACTTCCTGTAAAAATTATGTGATTTTTTCCTTCAACTTGTTGAATCCTTTTGTTTTTATGTATTTTAAAAAAGAATAAAACTATACCAACAATCACCATTGTAAGTTGAATGCATTAATTATTTGATTAGATTAAGTGACTTAATTTGGTCTAAATGTTACGTGAATAAGCATCAGTTCTGACATATCATCTGGATGGGGAAAATGGCTAATGACTATCTGATTTTTATGCCACTGACTTTAGTATGGATTTCGTGGTTTTCTGTTTCTTATGTCTAAATTCCAAACAGGTGCCCCAACCAATTAGTTTGAGCAGAAATCCATCCTTTACAAGACAGGTAACTGGAGAAAATAAAAGGAATCTAGAATCGTAATAGAATTTTCTATTTTCAATATTTAAGAAAAAATATATTGTGAACTATGAACAGTATATTTCACGTTTGTCACAGTTAGAATTTAAGATTTTTATTTTATTTTTAGCTTAAATAACATTTTAGTTCTTGAAAAATAAGATTTTTTTTTATTTTAATCCTTTAAAGATTTTTGTTTTGATTTTAGTTCTTTAATTTATTTATTTTTATTTTTAGTTCCTATTTTTAAGAAATATCGCTAAATAATGATATAACAATAACATTAACCGTCTATTTAATAGTCATATAATAAAAAACTTTGACAAGATAATTACATGTAATTTATTTTTCAAATTATGTTTTTAAAATTATTTATTAACTAGTTTAATATTATTAATCATTTTAAATAGATAAAAATTTTAAAATAGAGTTTATTGAAAAAAAATTACACATAATTATTTTGTCACACTTTTTAAAAACATGATTAGTCACCAAACTGTCAAAATTATTGTTATGTCATCAGTTAATATTAATATTTAAAAATAAAGATTAAAATCAAAATTTTTAAATCTTTAAAGATTTAACACAAAATAAATAATTTTAAAGACTAAAATAAAATAAAAACATCCTATTTTATAGGACCATAAGGTTATTTAAACTTTATTTTTAACATTAAAAATGTTTGTTCACTTTTTTTATCGTTATATAAAGTTGGTTTAAATATTGTTTATACTAAAAAAAAACAATTATAATTATAGGCTAATAATATTTTTCTTTTAATTTATTTATATTGCTTTGTTTATTAATTGTTTGAACCGTCTATTTATTGCGTCAATCATTTGTTCATTCTAATGCATAACTCATGCAATATTTATTTAGTTTTTAGTTTAGTCTGTTAAGCCTATTCTATTTAATCTTATACCATTTTTTATGTGTCATCTTCTAACTGTTATTATCTCCACACAATAATTCTTATACCAAGGATGATTATCTCCGACTCTAACATATATCTATTCCAAAGAAAATTTTAGTCATAACATCTATGTTTAATAATGAATCACATGTAATTTGGTTACAACAAATCTTAAATATTTTTAAACACATATTAGATAGCTTTTAGAATAAATTGACCAAATGTTATTTTTATCATGATTGGTTTACTTAAGAGAACTGAAGTTACTTTCACAATTATGTAGGGTTGTTCAATTTGCCTAACCAATGAAAAGAACATGACCTTTGGTTGTGGACACATGGTAAACTCCAAAAAACACTACCATTTTCCCCTTTCATTTTCATGCAATAATGATTCACAAGTGGCTCAAATGCAGGCTTGTTTGGATTGTGGATCAAAAATTCGCAAGTGTCATATATGTCGTAGAAAGATCACCAACCGTATCAAGTTGTTTCCTGATTAGTTGAGGAAGAGTTTATAGGTCTTTATGTCTGCACCACTGTTAAAGAGACATAATTTTTCAATTATGCTACATATGCTTAGTAATAAGAGAGTCTTGGTCATTAGATTTTACATTGATAATCAAGATTATAAATTACATAAAGGTCATTTGACCATGTACTTGTGTGGTTACACATCTATGTATCGATATGTACATATCAAAATGTATTTACAACTTAATATTTTGTTGATCAGAATTAGAAAGCAAAAGATATTGCTAACAGAAAAAAAAAATGAAAGAAGAAATTACAGTGATATCAATTATGTTTTACACGAACTACATATAATATTATTTTTTATTATTCTTACACTAATTTTCTTAATATTTAATAATATTACATTTATATCTCTTATATATTATATTTATCTCTCTTAATATTTTAAAGTATTATATTAATATTTTCTTTTATATTATACTAACATTTTTTTATAAGAAAGATTATTGTAATAATTAAAAAAATAAAAAGTATTTATGTAATTCAAAAAATTTAAGAAAATATTATTGTAATTTATTCAAAACGAAACATTTAAACATGGAGTTCATAGATCTTAAGATATGTTATGTAAGTAATACTATGATGATGGCTTAATTTATGTCGCAGTGTAGTTTTACTCGTAAAATTCTTTGATAATATAATAAAACCTATGGGTGTCTTAGACTTAAAATTGTTGGTATTGTTCAACTCTCAAAAATAAATTATTTATTCTATAGTCTAATATAATTGAATTGTTTGAGATGGATGTGAAAGTGTACTTGAAGTAAATTGTTGACATGTTCAACGTGGACCTGCTTAGGTGAAGAACTTCACTCCTAGGATGCAGATGCACACTTACAAAAAAACCCTATGACACTCAAATGAATTATAATCTAATAAAAATAACAATGTATGATTAGCAACTTAGTATGATTGACTTCTTTCAATATCTGAGTTCCTTGGGTGTTTAGAGGGGTAAATCCTTTCATTATAAATTCCTAGCTTAGTTTCCTCCACTGCTCTTGCGGTTCTGTTTGATGTTGTCTTCATATTGATCGACAATATCATCTTATCAAATCAATGGTTTATTTGTTGACTGATCAGTTGCAACCTCCTCCACCTAAATGTGTCTTTCCTTGAGACGTTCTCAACATTAAAGAGTCATTTAACTATCTAAGCAGAAACCCTTGATGGAATGTTTTAACAAGAAGTTTTTGGTCTGGATCATTTATTTTCACCACTAAATTGCTAAAATGAGCCAAATAATGCTTTAGTGTCTCACCTTGTTATTGCTGGCAGGCACTAGGCGAACATAAACTTTTTATGTTTTCTAGCTCAAATTAAGAATTAACATTGACTTGGTATCATAGTCGGTACTTGGTGGAAACCAATATTTTTTGTTTCCTCGCTTTTATTAAGAAATAGTATTTGTTTGATTGACGTTAATTAATACATTTATAAAATAATTTAATTTTAGTCTCACATTATGTAAAGAATGAGAAACATTGCTTCTATATTTTTATATAAACAACCTTTTGTAAACTTTTTGGTTACATGCTAAAAATAAAATATATTTTCTAATATAATCGTAGACGTAGATAATATATATAATGTGTTTAACCATGTTAAATTTTTGAATCTTTTTTTTTTTATTTCTTTCTATTTTATTGCATTGTTCCTAACATGATGAAAATAATTAATGTATTTATTAATATTCATTTCTTATATATAATTCACTAAAAATAAAATTATTAACATTAATTTTATTTGTGTAATAGTATATATACATAAAATAAAATTAATTAAAAATTATATTTAAAAATTAAAAACTAAAAACTTAGAATGACTCTAAACATGTCCAAAGCGAACAACAAGGAAAATGATACCTTTAAATAAATAATAGACTTTAATTTTAGTAACATATTCTCTAACATATTCTTTTAGATGCATCATCTTCTATGGTTTGAAATTACAAATTTTGATCAATTTTATTTTTATTTTTATTTAACAAGCCTTTTTCATAATTTTTTAGTTTTTAATAAATTTCAACCTATAATGGAGTATGGGTTAGAAAGAGTATGTTGCTAGCACTCTTTAAAATTTTTAAATTTTTATTTTATTAAAATTATCTTAGATATAATTTTTAAAATAATTATTATCAAAATTAATTTTTTTATGCTTAGCTATCTATGATTAATTTACACTATTAATACATTTCAATTAAGTTTTAAAAATAAAGAGAATCAAATGTCAAAAATAGTACAAATAAAATGTAAAAAATAAATTGAGTTG
The DNA here is from genome assembly GCA_026544285.1 of Pachyrhizus erosus. Taxonomy (NCBI): domain Eukaryota; kingdom Viridiplantae; phylum Streptophyta; class Magnoliopsida; order Fabales; family Fabaceae; genus Pachyrhizus; species Pachyrhizus erosus. The sequence goes on along the minus strand of JAMLFT010012399.1, from coordinate 2,488 downwards.
AACTACTTATTCTAGGTTGAAAAGATGTGGTAGCATGAAAAAACACCCCTAATAATATTGAGCAAGGCACCAACGACTAGTCATAGTTGTCAATAGAGATCTACCGAGAGGATTATTATACATATTCAAATTGTAAGTAGTTCTATCCAATTGTAACTATTCAATTGGCTCTTACGCATAGAAGAATTTTCTTTGAAAAGATTGGCCACAAGTGGGGGAAGTGAAGAATTTAAACTCACACTCATGAAAAGACTAAGATAAACGTTTATATTTGTATCATTAACCAGTTGTATCAACCTATGTTCGTAAATCATGAGCTAAACTGTAAACCAACCACAAGTGGACCAGAGAAATTATATATACTTTTCATATTTGGGTGAATCATTCAAATGAGAAAATTATTTGAAACCATTATAATATTTTATTAATTTAAATTATTACAAATATAATAATTAGTTTATTCAAATCATTGCTATAGATATTAATTGATTAATTTAAATATTTATTTTAGTTAAGTTTTAAACTAAATTAATTACTTTATTTTATATAAAACCTAATTGGCTTAATAAATTAATTGATTGAATTAAATTATTGTACTGGATATTAATCAATCAATTTTACTAATATTTACTTTTGACTCGTTTATAATGATGTTAAAATTGTAGTTGTTAAAAAAATGTAAAACTAAAATTATTTTAGGTAGGAAACAGAATAGTTATAAAGTTGTTATAAGTCATAATCTGCATTAGACATTAGTAAATTCTTCTTTTATATAATATAGCAAATATGATAGATCTATTCCCTATTGACACTAACAAATGGCGATGCATGGCTGGGGAAATATGATGCGTACACTTAAAAGAAAACTAATCGACAACAAAATATTAATATTTATGCATATATGCTAGGGTGAATATATATACTACGATCATATAAATCTAATAGACATTGCAGCTTCTTCTCCACAGTTAGTGGTTGGTTTTGTGCTCATGAATCCCACTTGAAAAATATGTCTTGCCTGGGTGGGAGTTTGAAACGTCCACCCATTTTTTCCGTAAACCCTCCTATACCATCTTTGGTTACATACCAGTTACAAAAATGGTCACACCTATCATGATCCCTTTTATATTTATAGAAAACATATGACCCTTGTCCTCCCGTCCATGATAAATGACAAAAGAATAATGTTGTTCCCCAAATGTTAGGATGGAAGTGCCACTGAAAACATTGATCATTATAGATCACATGATTCCCTAGATCATTATCTCTGGATTTGCAATGAACACTAAGAGCCAGGTTTTCACCTAGATTATTAAAAATACGCACATGTGTGGGTCTAAAGATATTTGCAGAAGTAGAATCAAAGACAGCCATGAGAAACAGAATAAATAAGAGTGGCTTGCTAAAGGATCCCATGTTATAATGCTGTTTATGGATGTTTAGGAGAAAGACACGTTATATATAGATGACATGAGATTTGAGTGCTTTGCATTTGTTTTGTTATGCACTCTACGTGTAAAAGTGTATAGCATCCGAATTTGGGGTTTACAAAAGCTGTTCAGGGACGGGTTTTGGTGACATGCAAAGTATGTGTAAAACTAACATCAAATAACGTACGTAAAAGGTTTAATGCAAAACCAAGATATTTAGTCATACGTTATATGCATGCTCTCCTCAATTTAAGCACCTTAATTCAACACACCATAAACCATGATAAAATTGTAAGCAGTGCTACTTTCCCATAATCACAACTCCTAATTTGCAAAACAAAGTCCTAACTTAGCAAGTGCACCACATTCAGTTACAAGCTAAAATTAACTTGAGAAACCACATTCCATAAACATTCTATTTCCACTAGAACCACCTGGGTTTGGGTTAGTAAAGCTATTTTAATGTCAATCTAATAAAACTGGGAACGACTCTCAAATCTCTTAGGTGTGGGAATTTACCATGGTAAACTATACAGAATAAGTTTTTTAAAAAGCTTAAGATTTCTTGAATATGAAATTCCTAGTCAAAAATATGTTTAGTCAAAGTAAACTGATTCCAAATCAGAACACAAAATATATTAGGATTTTTTTCAATGCATTGTGAGCAATGCAAGGCCTTTATAGCCCAGGAAAAAAAATCATAAAATAAGGTTCTTATATATAATTATTTTAAAATATAAATATATATTACATAAAAAAGTAAAACACATCTAATTTAATTAAAAATTTTATGTTTTATTGCATTAAAAAAATAACATAATTTTAAAAAATAAAATTAAAAATAATGTATTATACTTTTAAATTCAGTCTACACTATTTTCTATTACTAATAAAATATTGTCTCATATTAAACATATCTATATTTTTGTTCTTTATTAATATATTAAATTTTAATTTTAACTAATATTTTAGATTGTATACTATACAAGATAAATATTTATTTTATAGAATTATAATTATAATTTATAACAAATAAATATTTTTAAATATATAAATTA
>JAMLFT010012398.1:0-10440 GCA_026544285.1 Pachyrhizus erosus | reverse complement strand
ATAAACGAGTAATGTTTTTTTTTTTCAGTTGATTTTGAAACATTGAAGATTGAAGAGAGTTTAAATTATTTATCAAACGTTAGTTTTGTATTATAGTTCATTCTAATTTTAATAAAAAAGTCGCTCAAAAAGTTTTATGCTAATAATTTCCTATCAAAATAATCTATATTAACATAAAATATCTTAACAAACATTTAGTTATGCTTTTTATTTTTTAATTTTTGACAAATTTTATTTTTTTGTCTCTAAACAAAATTTTATTCGATTTTAGTCTCTATAGTCCCTTCTAATAAATATCACTATCAAATGATGATGTAACAATCAGGTTGATAATAATGTAAACTATTAATTTGATATGACATTATGCATTAAATTTTATTGTAAATTATATTTTTAATTCCTTATTTTGTTATGAAATTAAGTCTTTCAGTAATTTTTTTATTAATTTTAATCTCTCAACTATTATTTATCATTGTTTTTAGTCCTTCCTATCAAATATTAGTATTAAGTGATGATATGATAGTCACGTAACTTTTCATGCAGACTACTAATTTGATATAGTAGACACATAATAAAATGTTGGTTCAAGACATTTTTTGATGATTCTGAGATGTTGTATATTTTTTTATAGTATAAAACTATCAAAAAAGTTTGAGTTCATGGGAGCAAGATTAAAAAACAAAAAAAATGTGAAAAAAAAGTAAGAATGCAACTTAAAACCCTTCCAAACCACTAAACTTTGAATCCTTTCAAACCTTAATCCGCAACCCCAATTCTCAAACAAATGGTAAAACTCTCTCATTTCAATCTCTTTCCCACAAACCCTTATGGTCCACGGACAATACTATATACAAAGGGCAACAACAAGGTGACAATTAACAAGAAAGTGAAACGATGATGAAAAGTTTTGATGATGACAAAGAGATAGATGGAAACGTCTAGATTGAAAGGGGAAAAGGCCATGTGACAATCATAGAAGCAAGAGAAGGCCATGCAACCAAATAAAGGAGGAGGGAGAGATCAATTTCATAAGTAAAATGATAGAGAAAATGAGATAAGGTCTTAGTGGTGGAAGTATGAAAATTATGATGGTTTGGTGTTGGTAGTTTTGATTCATAGGATTTCTCCATTGTTAGAGTTCTCTAATTTTTGGTGATTAAATTTTTAATTCATGGATTCAATAGTTTGTGATTTTACTAATTCATATCGATCTTATTTATTGTGAGTTGTTGATTTTGTATATTAATTATGGATTATTGATTTTTCTTATTGTATCTTATTCTATTTCTTTTTTAAAATTTTCAAACCATTATTTTGATAGATTTATATTGATAAAAAAATATAATATCTAAGAATTATCAAAAAAATTTCTTAATCTATAATAATTTACAATATAACTATATTTAAATCGTAGTTCATATGAAAAGTCATATGATTGTTACACCATTACTTAATAGTTGTATTATTAAAAATAATAATAATAATATAAAAAAAGCTCTCACAGGTTGAAACTCACGCGAATCGGTGAGAACAAGCTCTCTGTCTAAATGAATAGTTACATTTGAAGCTGCTTAGTTAGATGAAATATTTATGCCTTCTTTCTTTTTACCTTTTCTTTTCCTTTTATCCTTTTGACCGATAGAAGAATGACATCTTTGGCAAGCTATCATGAATTAATTAGAAAATAATTCCTTATATTATCCGTCATCTGTGGAAATAATATGAATAACTGATTCCGTGAAAAAGAAACTATGAGCCCCTTTTTCAATTGCAAATTTTAAGTTCCTTTGTATATATAATAATAAACAAAGGAATGTTAAGAGAAAGAGGTACAACTTAAGAAAGAAGTACTATGCAATTAAGTTAATACGCTAAAATGGAATGACCACACACACACAAAAAAGAAAAAGTTAATACGCTAATATTTTCACACTTCTTTTTTATACGCTCTTTTGATTGAATTCAAATCGATCCCTGCAGACTTTTCACACGATGTGGGCAGAAATGTGCAAAATGTTGATTGGTCATGCCCTACATTAACTTATAACACGAACGTGCAAAATATATATATATATATATCTGTGTGTTTTTGTTTAAACGTTATCAAAATTTATGTATTTTTATATTGATAAATTAATTAATTTTTAAATTTTAATAAATATGTAAATTTAGTCTTTAATTGAATAGTTTATAAAGATAAAAAAATTCAAAATAAAGAATAAATTCACATGTTTTTTTAAATTTTGATAATTAAATTTATCAATATAAAAAAACAAAATTTTTAATTATATTTGTGTTTGACGAAAGTCTAAGAATATATATATTAATTCTTAGACTTATTATAGCTTCCGAAAATGTAGACATTCATGAATAATAATATAGTGCAAGAAACATCTTCAATATGGTATTTTTTTTTATGGGGAGTCTCCGTGGGATAAGTTAATATACAATGGTTTATAACTGAATCACGAAGGGGAAATAAAAGTTGGATCTAATTTTATTTGGTACACGGAAGACAATGTTCTTGAATTGTTTTAAATCTATCACATGGTATTAGAGTCACTTACATACAAATCAAAGCTACTGTATTTGGTGAACGGATTTCAAAGAATTTCAAGATTATTTTTGCAAACCCTTAAGAATCCCAAATCTTTTGAATCCAATTACTCACGATGAAACAAGCTTTTCAAAAATCAATTAAGGAAATCTAAAGAGCTTTAAAATTTGATTGCTACTCAAGATATGATAGAATAGAATAACTATTTTTTTCATGTTATAATCAGTTGTTTAATACATTAATAAAAAATGATTTAATTTTCTAACTGTCTATCCTATTTAGTTAGTGAAATATTTTTTTTATATTGAAAGAATAATTAAATTAAAAAATAATAAAATAAAATAGTCGCATTTTTTTATTTTAAAACGAGACCAAAATTACACATAACTAAATAGAAAAACTTTAGTTATATTTAAGCATAAGAAAAACAATGGTGGATTTCTGCGATGTTCTATACAATTACTAATGCAAAAAGCCTTCTCGATCTCTTTACATTTATATGCAACTTGAGCACCGTTAGTTGATCTCATCATCAATCAACTGACCTCAGGAATACTGTCTAGCATCGGCCTCCAGAATCTGTGACGAGCATCATGATCTCTGGTGTTTATTAAGCGAAGCAAAACTTGTTCTGCCGAAGCTCGCCCTACTTTCTTCTTATTATCCTGTTGTTGTTTTTCCAACAATTCCGCCAACTCTTTCTTTGAAATCTTTATCTTAACCTTCCCATTGGCATCAGGAGAAGCTCCTAACATCCCCATAAGCTTCTTCTTCTGCACTTTCCCTAAACTCAACCCATGATCATGAGCTTCGTCAAACACCTTGCTTGAGCACCTCTTTTTGGACGTCAAATCACTCCAGTCCTCGCCGTCCCACCTCATTGATGATGCTGGCTTGCAACAGTTTCCCATATTTTCACAAGAAAGTGATATCTATGATAGATGCTAGCTTAAAATTCTTTTGAGTATATATATATATAGGGGTCAATGTAAGGGAAACGGAAAATGGTGGTTATTCGCAATTGGATGATTAGTTTATTTGATATTTAATTCTCAGGACGGCAGCTAGAATCTGGTCTCATCAATAATTCCTGGTCATGGCGGCCGAAAGATGGCTTCCTTGACCAAATAGTACGTATAATGTATGATTATAAACAAAATGTGTATATCGTGTACAACTACGCCTTATCTTCTGTTGCGAGTGTATGAATGTGAATGTACATATGGTATGATCAAATCTTGGAATTGGAATGTTTGGCTTGTCCTTTGCCTTACGTGTAACTGTCACTCTGAGTCAGTTTTATCACTCGCTCGGTTGATCTTTTCCGAATAAGAAATGCTCAATCAAACATTTTTTTTTATTTTTCTTATTATTTAGCACACTGTATGTAGGATAAATATTTATTTTTATATAATTATAATTTACATAAGTAAATATTTTTAATATTTAAATTATATTATGATTAAAATCTAAACTAAATAAATATTTTTTGAATTTATGATAATAATATATATTATGATACAAAGTTATTTTAATTACTGATAATTTCTTTTAAAATATTATTGAAATTCAATTTAAAAATAAAGATAAAAATTATAGATAAAAAGAGATAACTAATTAAGAAAATGAAAATTCAAATATTTAATAGTAAATGGATATTACTTTTTTTATTGGATTTTGAGTCATTCAAGAGTGTTAAATCGTGTATCAAACGCTAGTTTTGTTTCTCAAAATTATCACTACAAAAGCAACAGTCATCTAGCTGTTAAATTAAATTATACATAAAAAAACAAATTGCTAGTATAAGTACAAGTTTATATCGAGAGTTTGATATATTATATTAACATAAAATTTTGTTAATATATATAAAAAAATTAAATACATTAATGTTAATATAATGTAATATATTGCTAATAGAAATTCATAATATCTAAATTAACAATTTAAATTTTATTAGAAAAGACTCTACTAATAAAAATATTTTAATCATTTAATGAAAGATATTGTTTTAGAAAATGTTCATATCAATTTGAGAAAAGCTTAGTGTTATCAATCTCTTACAGGTTGGAGCCCGTGCGAATAAGTGAGAGCCAGCCATCTGTGTGAATTTATTAGTTATATGAGAAATTATGATTCTTTCTGAAATTTAAGAGGTTTGGTACTTTTATTGAGAAATTATCTCCCCCTTTGTCTTCTTTTGATGTCTTTAAACTCATAAAAAAATATCTATTAAAAAAATCAGTCTTTAAATAAATTTTATTTTAATATCTCGAAAAATTAATCATGGATTTCCGTCCAAAAATTACTCCCATTTCACTCAATGAAAAAGACTCATTTAACCATCGGTCTGAAAAATAAATGTACCAAAAAAAAAATACTGTACCAAAATCTTTTATTATTATGGGTCCATAGCAATTTTAATTATATTTGTAGTTGCTTAGCAAGATGAAATATTTCTTCATCTATGTCTCTTTTTCTTTTTTGACCGACACAAAGATGACATTTATTTTTTTTATTATTATTAAGAATTGCATCTTTAGCAAGTTGTCAAGAATTATAAAATAATTCTTTACATCATCTATGATCATCATGTGAATCACCGATTCTAAGAAAAGTGAAAAGAAAAAAGAAAAAAGAGAGAGAGAGAGAGAGTGGCAAATTTTAAGTTCATCTATAATATTTTCACACTTCCTTTTTATACGCTCTTTTGGTGCTTAAGATTGATTCCTGCAGACTTTGACACTAGTTCCCTGTGCAGGAATTGGAATAGCACAGCAGGTGTAACAGGTGGATCGGTTAGTACTATTTTCCATTGACTTATCCCAAGAAGAAGATTCAGGCATATAGTTTTCGTTTTCAATTTGTAGTACTTCATTTCTTGTAGAGCAGTGTTAATAAGCGCAATTCACGGAATGAATGATCAGCTACCCGATTCCTCATTCATGATTAGAATTAAGAAGCCATCGTATACAATATTTCTAATTATAGTTGCGGTTACTATTATTATTTATTGCAAATTTAATTAAAATATACAGAGGGGATAATCTACCTCTATATAGTAAACTAAGACAGGGGTTAATACACACAAGAGATATTACTGTGACACCAATCCTCCTCCCAATTGGTCTTGGAGTTTGAAATTCGCATGAAATGGGTGATTTGCTGTTTTAAACGCAGTAATTAGCTTGGCTGCTGGCTGGTATTTTTAAAATTATGCCTGAATGATTATTGAATGGACTGCAACCGTGGGAGCACTTGGCTATGAACTGAGGCTTCACATGAGTTTCAAGTGGGCCTTTTGTTGCCGCAGTAGTCAGGTCACTTTTATCTCCAATTCTTGTTCTTTGCCAACCTATGCAGATGCAGCAGCTGTCATTTTTATTTTATTCCATGTGGTAAACAACCATCTAATCATTTCTCTCTTATATTTAAAAGATGCTATAAATACACCTAATAAAAATTAAAGTTATCTTGAATACCTAAAAAATTAAGTATAAGCTTTATAGACTTGATATTAATAATTCATAAATAATTAATAAATATATATGTATGAGAAAAGTTATAATTTTATTTATTACATTTATTTGAAATATATATTTATTATCTTGTAATTACCCTTTAATTGATCCAAATTTTCTATAATATTTTTTAACTTGAAAAAATCGTCAGCATTTTTTAAAAAAAAATATATACCATTTCTAACATCAATTATTTCATTTTAAATCATTTTGATGAATTTAAAATTATTGTAATTTTTCTTTATTTGTTGCTAAATATTAAATTAATAAACTTCATAAATATTTAATAAAATTATTTTTAAAAAAACTTAATACAGTTTTAATATTCTATTTTATTTAATCCGTAATTTTAATCTTTTATTTTAAAATTATTCTCTCTATTTTAAAATTTTATAATTTTGATGATCCTCAATTTATCCATATTTTATTACTTTAATATTGGTTCAATTCAATCTTAAGCTTAACATATTTATTTAATGTATTATTAAAAATAATTTAATTAATTAAAATAAAAAATAAAAGAATTAAATATATAAAAATTAAAGATTAAATTAAAATTATAAAATTTTTAAAATAAAAAAACAAAGTTGTATTTAAGAAAAAAAAAATAAGCTTTAAAATAATTAAATCAATTAGTCTAGGATTATATCATCCTTATATACTTTAAATTAAGTACCCTGCATATTTATTTAATTTTTATTGATCATAATATTAATATAAAACTTTTACTGTAAAAAATAATGACAAAATATCATAGTAATTATGAGCATATATAAAAATATTTTTTATTCAACGTAGTTTATTTTTTATCCTGAGTCATGTTATAGATACTCCACACATATCATTTGATAGCTTCAGGAAAGGTATGTTCGTGTCACATGCCTCATGAATAACCATATAGTGCGCACGAAACTTCTTTGATGTGGTTTCTTGTTTTCTCAGGAGTTTGGCTTGGGATAAGTTAATATATTTGTTGGTTTATAACGGATCAATCATGAAGAGGAAACTTTTATTTTTGATCTGGTTTCACACACAAGAGAAGAGTACTTAGTGTGTGTTTGAACACACGTTTTGGACGTGGAAAACCACATTCAAATGGTTAAAAGAGCATATGCAAACACGCTGTTATTCACTGGCAGAAATAATGAACTGAATTACAAATCCTCCAACCTTAATCCTATTATTATACATGAAAAGGTTGAAAAAGAAATGGTGGATTTCTTGGGTAGCTAACATACAAATACTGACTCGAAAAACCTCAATCCTACACTTATATACAACCCTTGAGCACAACTAGTCGATCTCATCATCAATTAACTAACCTCAGGAATACTCTCTAGCTCGGGCTTCCAGAATCTGCGACGAGCATCATGATCTCTGGCGTTATTTATTAAGCGAAGCAGAACTTGTTCTGCAGAAGCTCGTCCTACTTGCTTCTTATTAACCTGTTGTTGTTGCTTCTCCAGCAATACTGCCAACTCTTTCTTTGAAATCCTTATCTTCACCTTTCCATTGGCATGAGGAGAAACTTTTAGCGCTTCCATAAGCTTCTCCTTCTGCACTTTCCCTAAACTCAACCCATGAGCATGAGCTTCGTCAAATACCTTGCTTGAGCTCGTCTTCTTGGACGTCAAATCGCTCCAGTCTTCGCCATCCCACTCCATTGATGATCCCGGCTTACAGCAGTTTCCCATATTTTCACGGATGAATGATATCTATGATCAGATGATTGCTTATAATTCTTCGAGTATGATGTATGTATTTAATAAAATGAAGATTAATATCTCCGGTTACGTATGAGTTATTTTAAGTCTCGCAAAAATGAAGTTTATGATGAGAGATTTTTGAGGTGGGAGGTTTTTGATATTATATATAGGCAGTGATGCAATGGGAATGGATAATGGGAAAATTGACTTTTGGTTATTCGCAATTGCATGATTAGATTATTTATTATATAATTCTCACGACACGGAAAGCTAGATCTGGTCTTATCCATATGTATGGCAGCCGAAAAGGTGGCTTCCGTGACCAAATAGTATGATTTGAACCGTACAACCAAGCTTTTTCTTCTGTGGGAGCGTGTGAAATGATGAGGAAAAAGTAGCATCCTAAAGAGCAGTTAACCAAGTGAATGTGAACCTACATATATAAGCTAACAAAATCTTGGACTTGAGATGTTTGTCGATCGTTTTTGCCTTTAATTCCCTCTCCACACGTGACTGTGACTGTGTGAGTTAGTTTAATCACACGGGTGATCTTTGCGCAAAGAGAAATGCTCTCGGGATTACCTAATGAATTGGTATTTTGCTCGCTTTTGTAATTTTCTAACTGAATAATATTTTTTTGTTTCTTTTTTGGCTGTTTCCGTTGTGTATGTAGCAACTCATTTTGGCATTTTCGGTAGGAGAGTAGCTGTTAAGGTATTAAGAAATTGGTTGGATGTTGATACGTTAACATTGAAACATACAAATACGTTAACATTGTTAGAACCAAGAACTCCCCTTTTGAGGAGATTATCTTTAATTAGTACGAATCCTTCCAAGCATCACCTGCCATGAGAAAACAATATTAGCTTTTGCGGGTGCCACACACTTACATAGGTTGCCACTCAATATACCTATCATTGAATTAACTGTATTAAGTTGCAAACAATTGAAGAGAAGGTGATCAGATGCTAATCTGACTACGCATATTGTTGACTTATCTGCTTTCAAACTGTAGCTATCTAGTACCTTCTTTATAAAAATTGAATTCAACAGAAGAGTGGTTTCTCAATTAAGCTTTCCTTCCATGCAAAGAATCCTGATGCCACACCAATTCCACACCCACTTGTCCTCTTCCCAAAATCCCATATCGCCAACAAAATTATCATTATTCTGTGACACCATGAATAACCTGGGAAATAGTTTTTATAATGTTAAATCACCAATCCAACAATCCTTCCAAAACAATACTAAGGCGCTATTTCCCAATTTTTTCTTCACTCCTAATCCACGGACAAATTCAAGCACCTCCCAATAGAACATGTTCAATATAGTAGCTTTCCTGCTTCTCTTCCATACTTGACTTGCAGCACCTTATACCAAAGAGCTTTTTTCTCCACCAACATTCTCAATCTACATTTTCCCAAGAGACTAACATTAAATAAAGATAGGTGCTTGACTCTTCAGCCTCTCTATCTTCTTTGATTTGTACACCCCTTCCCATTTTTGACCCAAGGGATCTTCTTACGAATCATTTGATCATTTTATTGATATTTAATTTTCATAAAATTTGACACACATAATTAAAATAATAAATAATTATAATTTATAGTTTGATCAATTAAATACACATTTTATATAAAGTTATTAAAGAATATAATAGTTAATGTAAGTTATATTAAGGTCATTTAATCATTTTCAATTACAAAAACATATAATATTTTTAGTTGAAGACAATAAATAAATAATGTTATTTTCTTAGTGTTGAAACATTGAAGAATATTGTTAAATTATACATTAAACACGAGATTTTTTTTGTTAATTAAGTTTTTAGTTTCTTAACTTTGTAAAATATCAATTTTTAGTCTCTCACTTTGTTATTGAGAACTTTTAATCCTCAAAAAAAAGTTGTCACACAAAATGCTTATTATTATTAATTATAATTTGTTAAGTGTTTATGTGACACCAAATACAAGTATAATATACATATCTAAAAGGTTAACATGTAAGCTCTTAACAAAGGACAACTAATAGTATAAACTATTTTGAGTGAAGAAAATTTTTTAAAAGGCTAAAAAAAACTTAAATGACTAAAATTTGATATTTTACAAAATTAGGGAACTAAAAACTTAATTAACTCTTTATTTAGTAAACACTAGTTTAATTTTTTAGTTCATTCTAATATGAATAATAATATTTTCTTAAAAAAATGACTTAATTATATTTTAATCTCCTAAAATTTGAGATAAATATGGTTTTGGTCTCTTAAATTTTAAAAGAACAATAAATTTAATTCCTTAAATTTAAAAAAAAATATTTATAGTTCTTCAAATTTATTGTTCAAGGACAAAAAAACTTTAAAAAATCATTTTAATTCGTTAAATTTAGTATTGAAAGACAAAAAGATGTATTTTTTAAAATTTAAGAAACTAAAATATATTTTTTTAAAATTTAAAAATCAAAACCAAAATCATTCTAAATTTAAAGAAGTAAAAATATAATTAAATAAAAAAATATTAGTAATTTTCTGTTGTAATAGTCTATATTACCATAATTTGATTTAGCAAAAATTAAGTTATTAATATTTTTTTGGTGCATGATTAATTTATTAATATAAACTTTACAAGTTTATAATAACAGTATGATATATTATATTAATTGC
>JAMLFT010012397.1:0-10440 GCA_026544285.1 Pachyrhizus erosus | reverse complement strand
ATAAAATTTAAAAGATTTTATATGATGTTAGATTATATAATCAATTTTGAAGAGGAAAAATTTTTTTTTTTTTTGGTAAAATTTGATATATATTGAGAAAATGAGAATTTCTAGGTTTTACTTAAAAGAAAATCAACCAAAAACGAAATTTGTTAAATTTTATGAATAAGAAAATTCAATTGACTCAAAAATATCTGAAAAATCTCATGTTTGATATAAATTAAAGAGATAAAAAATGATTTTTTTTTTAAAGTGAACAACTCGTCTTTAAAATTAGTGTATGTGTATTTAGAATAGTTACAAAAATTATATTATTTCAATAATTGATTATATGTACAATTTATTATTATTATTATTATTGATTATGATCATAATCAAATTTTGTTTTGATAAATTTGTTGAAAAATAATTTAAAATGATTAATTTTACTTGGATAAAAAAAATTTAGAGTATAACTTACAAACCCGTCGAAGTAATCAAACCTTTGATTTTGGATTGTAAAGGGAATAGAAGAATGTAACAATGTTCTAGTTAGGACAGATAAAACTTATTGTAAATGTTGCTTGTAAAATTGAGTTTGGATTAATATTAAAGAAGTAAATAGTATGAGATTGTGATAGGAGTAAGTGTCTTAGACAAGATGAGTATAACTTTAAGTTTAATAAATTTTGATAAATGTTAGCGATATTCTTTTAAAAAAAATTTAATACTTTTTATATGATTAATTCAAATTTATTAAAAATCATTAATTTTAATAGGTTTTATTTTTTATTTAATGATTCTCTCTCTTGATTTAGAATTGAAATTCATCAAAATTAGTGATTTTCAATCAATTTTAACAAATTACGTAGAGTGTTAAAAAGAGAATGTTTAAGAGAGTATCGTTAACATTTCTCTTAAATCCTTTTGGTTTATCCTAAGATCTAATATTCTCATAGAGTTAGAAAAGTTTCATCCTAATGGGATAATTCCTAAAAGGATAAATCCATCATTCATTGTCCTTAATAAAAAAAAAAGATAAACCTCAAAGCATGAGGAGTATAAACAATGTGTGTACAAGATAATTGCAAAGATTTTATGCAACAAGCTAAAGATAACACTAAATCAAGTGATTGATGAGAGACAATTCATGTTTGTTAGAGGGAGAAATATGATAAGATGATTGTAATGAGATAGTTAATAGGCTAAAACTAAAAGGAAACCTTGTTTGATTTTTAAAGTTAACTTTTAAAAAGCCTATGATTCGATAAGGTACAAATTCTTATCTTACATGATGGACAATTGTAACAAGTGGATTAGTGGAATCAAAATTTGTATTGAATCTTCAACAGTACTTTTTTAATAATTAGAAGTCTAAAAGAGTAGTTTAAGGTTCAAAAAGGTTGAGACAAGGTGACTGTATAATCTCTTTCTTTCTTAATAGTTGTGGAAAGATTAGGTGGGTTGATGAAGAGGACATCAAGGAATAATGCTTTTTTAACATTTAAATTAGGTAAGGATGGAATGGAGATATTTTTGCTACAATTTGTCAACAATAATCTATTTTTAGAAAACCCTCATTGCAAAATGCCCTTACTTTAAAAAGCATGTTGAAGTGTTTTAAGTCAACATGAAAACTTAATTAAGGTCAATTTTTATAAAGGACAACATGTAAGAGTAACATTAGAAGAGAGTATAACAGATAGATCTACTATCTTATTGAATTGTAAAACTATATCCATTTTGTTTGTATATTTAGGTTACATATCTCATAATTTTGTGTAAGCTTAAGCGATAGCAAAATTAACACTAATAAAAGTCAGTCACATTTGATTAAATATGGTCAACATAATTCATTTAGTGTCAACTTAATTAGCATCAATCATGAGATTGTGATTTGACTAACAATAAAAATAAAAAAAATAATATCATTTTTTATTAATGTCAGTTTTGTGTCATCATTTTTCCAGACTTTCTTATATTAATTATTGTGATATTATTTCAATTTAACTAGTTAATAATATCAAATTTAAGTCTATGAACATCTAACTACATTAAAAGCCTTTGTACCTATGTTATTTACGTGAAAAGTAGAAGCAATATATACAAGCTTGGTTCTATATTAACATAGATCCAATCACACACTATATATCGTGGGTGTTGATTTTATCATAGTCGCATAGGTAGAGGATACCTGTAATAAAAAAAATCATCTTACAATATAAGAAACACATCGTACGGATAAGATTACTATTGTTTAAGAGAAAATTAAAATTATGCAAAGCCGGAAAGATGTTTTCTTTTTTTTGTTTAGTCTTCTTTCTCTTTTATGTATTGATGACACAGTCGAGGATAACTCTCGTTTTTATTGAAAAATATAGTAAAAGAAACAAGTTGAAACCTTCCAATTCCAATTAAAAGACAAGTGGAACAATGGACCATATTGCATAAAATCTCATGTCATTATATTTATGTCGTTTGTGGATGACAATGTTGACCCCAGGAGCCAAGGAGACCCCACTTGGCTGAAATTGGGGATTAGTGTTTAACGAACAGTGGAGCCCATAATAATAGCAGAGTCAAAAAGGTGCACATAATAGTGGCAGTGTGTAGCAGTGCTTTGCATGTTCGTCTCACCTCATTTGTAATTATTATTATCATATTTACTGCAAATTTTATAGAATTATATTATTTATTTAATATTTTTTGAAAATATTTAGTAACACTACTTTTATAATTTCTAATGACATCAATCATCTGTTGCTCTAGATTATTTTTCTTTGTTGTATAAATATAATATGCAAATATAGTCTTTCTTAATTTTGTATACCAATTTTTATATTATGGTCAACCTATAAATAATTATAGTGATTAGTGGTAATTATATTAACGTGACAATGTAGGGTATAATTATCACTATTAGCCCCATTAACGTTGCTTCAGATGTCAGTTTGTTGTCCATCAAGAACCAAGGTCCTGTATTACCTTAGTGGGTTCGTAAATCAAACAAAGATTGAAAACTGACTTTGCAGATTAATGTTGGTCGACGCATATCAAAGAGTCCAGATTAGTTCACGTATTTTACAATTACGTCTTACTTGAATGTCATTGATAATGCATAACAGAAAATAGTATATGTCATTTATATTTTATTCCACTAAATGTTCCAGCATATCTTACCATTGGATCTTTGAAAGCTCTATATTAATTCAGTGGCAGAAAGACATCTGATTGTGACTTATCATTAATCTTCGCTACAATATGATCTTTGAGTGCTTTGTATATTTAAAAATGATATGTTATACTTTGAATTCGTGTTTCATTTATTTATGTACCTCGTTATTTATTCTTAATTCGTCAATCTCAGACTTATTTTGCAAACATTTTTTTTATTATCTCCAAGTTCGTGATTTTTATCTCCCACGTGTACAAATGATAACGTAGATACTCAATTAAAAAAAAATGTATGCATGTTTCATCTTCTAGACTCGTGACAAGGGTTTATTTACAAAAGTTTGTTTACAGCTTATTTAAGTTTAATAATACTTTTGATATTTTAAGTATCATAATTATACTATTTTATTCTATTAAATTTTAATTATAAAAATAAAATCTTTTAAATATTATAAATGTGAGATTTTAGTATTCAACTACTTGACACAAGGTATTAACTTGTTAAATACACGTGTTCGAGGTCTGATATATAAATGTCGACTCTATAAGTTAAAAGTCGACCTGGAAGTACCGATTCTACAAATATCGTTCGACATAGACATGCATTATGATTAAGATTATATGGGTGACGATGTAGCTCATATGAAAAAGTAGTTAATTAGCATGCAATTCTGGGGTCCACATACGTTTGGTGGCTATGGATGTAGAACATCTTTGACGTGTTAGGCAATCCCACGATTCTGTCAAAGTGGTGCAACCTTGAATAAATACTGCAGAACATACAAGGATAATGCACTAACTATAACATCAAATGAAAAGAGGACATGTATATCACTTGGTTAGGGACAACCACATATAGAGAGCGGTTGAGTCACATGATTCAACCTAGATTCATGCGAGAGGCAAAGTCCAATAGTGTTGGGATCAAGGTGACATGGCTTTAGGTCTCATTCTGATGAGAAAAAACTTTCGATGTGAACAAGCATCTTTAATTTTAATTAGTCAATTAAGTTTTTCAGGCTTGGTAAATGAATATCTAAAAGATTTAATTAATAAGATTAAAATATAAAAAATTAAAATTACATATTTATGATATCTGATATATCAAATTGATATATTTAGAATATAAAAATCTAAAATACAATTGCAATATATAAAAAATAAAAAAAGAAAGAATAGAGATATAAAAATTTATATGAAAAAGACAATAGTATACAAGAAAAGCAATGCTTGTAGAAGAGACGGTGAAAGAATGTTTGAGAAAGATAAAAAGACGGAGGTGAAGGGGGTGTAGGTTAGTTGGGTGAAGAAAATGATAGAATAGAAATTTAAAAAAATAAAAATAAATAAATTAGAGAGTGACAGGATAAAAAAGAGATGGCAAAATGCTGGCCTTAAATTTGTGAGGCTTCAGGCCCAAAAAGGATTAAAATCCCCATCTAAGCCATATGCTTAGATGAAAATCAGACACCATCAAAACTCCCTTTTGTGTATCAGAAAAGAATGATTTGGACCTCAAATTCTTTAAATATGAAAATGGTATACACTCAATCATTGAGTGTTTTATCCTTATTATCTACACGTCACAACAGCTTAAATTGAGTCACCTAATTGTTAAAACCAAGACAACCATTTTTCTGTCATGGAAGAAAATAGATATCCGTTTTGAAATTTAGTAAATAAGGTAGGCCCACGTTTCAGCCAAGGCAAAGACTAAAGAGGGTTTCAGAGTATCCCAAAAAATAACAATATAATAAAGAGGAACGCAGATACAGAGGTCTTTTTCTACTTTACATGTAAGAGACGAAAAGAATATATGAATAGAATATGCAGCAGATATTTTTTACTCATGAGTCCTTTCCTAACATGCAACATTTCAGAACCCGCATAAATGCAGGGATCAAGCGATAATTCTCCTGCAAAACATGAATTAAAGCTATTTTATGCTTTAAAACCACAAACAATTTATTAAGGTATGGTGGGTTAATATCTATAAAGCAACTGTATGATTATTGTTTAGTTCATGTAGATTCGTATATTACAGTTACAACTTACAATTTTCTTTTGTGGCACCTTTTGACCTTTTTCTTTAATGTTGGGGCCACAATGTCCATGAAAAGAAAAGGTTAAATGTATGCGCACTCAAACGTTAGTCGTAGGACAGCAGCTCCATGTTATCCTCAATTTATTTGGCTACTAACATTTACGAATCTATTAGTTCTTAATTTTGTTTTAGCAGATTCTAGACTGCTATTCAAAATTAAAGAATTTAATCAAATTTTGCATTTCATTCTTCAAATTTAAAATGACTCTCATGATGAACTCACATCAACTGGCGGATACACGTAATGAACTATAGAGATAATTGTTGCGCAAGATAATTTTTTTTATATTTGAATATATTTAATAATTATTAATTTTTTTCCTCATGCAAACATTGGTGTTATCCCATAAGATGATTTTTTTTTTAAATGAATTCATTTAAAAAGACGTAAGACATAGAAGAGAGAATCAATTGATACTAATTTTATCATTTTATACCTTTCTTATTTTTTTAGTATTGAGAATAAAAAAATCATACAATATTTTTAAAATATACAAATATATAGAAAATAATTTTAGTTTGTAGAAATATAAGTATTTTTTATATTTTTTGTCATATATTTATAAAATTTTATAATATTTTTATAAAAATATTATAAATTATTTTTCTCCACTAAATTTTTTTTTTGGATCCGTCATTGCTCATGACTTAATATTTTTTTTTTTTGTTGTTCTCAAAAGTAAATAAATTTTTTATGTTAGAACCCAGTTCTTATATAAAAAAAATTCGGAATAAACAACACTCAATCCCTCCTTTAACTCAATTGGAGCCAGAGTTGATTTAATAGGGTTTAGATTTTAAAACTTGGACAAGGTGTATTTTGAAGATAGATTTCAATTAAGCCATGAGTTGTTTCAACCTAATCTAATGTTTTATATTATTTGAAAAAGTTTAAGTTTTTTAAATAAATATATATTATTAATAATTTATTGTTTAATAAATAATAAAAAAATAATTATTAATTATGAATAATAATAGGGTATTGTATTTATAATAACATTATTTATTTTGTAATATATATAATAAATTTAAATTTTATTATTCTTTCATTCTTCAAGTAATTGTGCATAATATTAAAATAGATAAACTACAATAATAAATTAAATTGATTTAATTTTGTCTCAAATTTACTACATCTTGATTCAATCAAATTTAAATTTAAAAATTCGATCCTATCAAATTTTTAAATAGAATAAAAATAAAGATAAATTCATTACAATTCCACTCACGTTTACTCCTAAAAAAAAAAAAAGGTCTATGCTTGACAGTCACGTTAATAAGTTTTAATAGTACAAAAAATGTATGAGAACAAATCCTGACTTCTAAGAACCTATCATTGGATATAACCTAAGCAAGGAAAGGTTAGAATGTGCACTTCCATATTAATAAGACTGTTTCTTGTTTTAAAAAACAAAATAAGATTAATAGAATGTAATTATATATCATACCATTGTGCAAATGACATGTGAGTTAAGCACAGCCAAGGGGCGTCGAAAGGAGCCAAGCCCTGTGGCATAAAGTTATTTTCCTTTAATATTTTTCATTAGTACGTTCTTTACAATTTTCAAATTTTTATGATTTTGTTTTTTGAAAAAATTATTTGACATGACTTTTGACAACCGCCCAAAAAATATATATAATTAACAAATGGCCTGAGCCACTTGAGAAGTATTTGAAATTTATTTAATTGGTTAATCCACCAAAATCTATTTAGCACTGAATCTGTCACAATTTTTTTTGAATTATTTTCATCGTTTTTTTTTTGGTAAAAATAACTATTTGAAAATATGTAATAAGGTAAAAATAGTTTTTTCTTCCAATACTCACAGGTTCTTCTGCATGTTGAAAGATATGGTGTAATAGTAGTAGTTCTTACTTAATTAAGAGCGTTTTTGTGTGTAGAAATTATTATTTTTTAAATATATATATATATATATATATATATTGGCCGATGCGAATATATTTTCTTAAACATTATTATATGTACCATTGTGCCGTAACAATAGGACTTTTTTTTTCAGGTATTTGTAATTTTATAAGACCTTAAATTAGGGTTTTTTTAATCATACTATAAGCACAAAACATTTATTATTTTTATTAATTGTCTTCCATTAAAGAATCTAGGTGAACACCTCTAATTAAATTTTTCTTTTTAACTATTTTGTTTCAAGACTTGAACTTGAGGAATCTAAATCTAGTTTTAATTGAACGAACAATTTATTGATACTTTAAATTCGGTTTAAGCCATGGGCATTTAAATTAAATATTAAATAAGAAAAGATAAGAAAAAGACGTTGGTATTTGGTGCGCAAATCAGAAGAACGAGTTGATTCGACAAGTTCGACAAGTTAAGCGTAAAAATCAAAAGGGCCAAAATTTTCTCAGTTTCATGGATTTTGGTTTTTTTTTTTTTTTTGCGTGAATTATCTAAAGTATAGCACTCCGTAAATTACGTTAAGGATATGATTGAAGTTAAATAATAATAACGGATTTATATGATGCACCTATTTTTTATGAATTTAATTTAAATACACAATTCATAAAAAAATTTAAATACGCAATAGTATAATTTATTATTTAATAATAAATTATTGTGTATAAAAAATCAACTTTCATAATAATTATTTTAAAATTATTATATTTAAGATAATTATTAATTAATTAATAATATAAAAAAATTCTACCGACAATAAAAGTTAAATTCTTTTTCTTATATACTTTTCTTTTAATTCTTAAGGATACGTGTGGATTATATAGCCTATATATAGTAGCCTGCTAATGGCGAAGTAAACTTATAGGAACGACTTTCGAATAATAAATGTTTTACTTTTAACATAATAAATATTACAAATTGACTTATTGAGAATTATTATAAATTTTAGTTATTAATTGACATTTATTGAGAATTACAAATTGACTTATGTGAGTTTCACTCTTAGTTAATAAGTCATACATTAATTTATAATTTCTAATAAATAGTTTAGAGTACGTTAAAAAAAATTAATTATAT
Source organism: Pachyrhizus erosus (assembly GCA_026544285.1). Classification (NCBI taxonomy): domain Eukaryota; kingdom Viridiplantae; phylum Streptophyta; class Magnoliopsida; order Fabales; family Fabaceae; genus Pachyrhizus; species Pachyrhizus erosus. The sequence goes on along the minus strand of JAMLFT010012397.1, from coordinate 2,173 downwards.
TTTTAATTCTGAAATTCAGAATAAATTCATTTTTGTTCTTTCAAATTAAAAAATATATATCTAATCTCTTAAATTTAAAAGAAAAACTTATTTAGAGTTAAACAATATTAATAAAAACAGTGAAAATGATAAAATTAACTTAAAAATATAAAATTTATCTTTTTTCTTTATAATGTGGAGATGATATTTCCTCTCTAATTAGAGAAAAAACACATCTTTCATTAATTAATAAGAGATTTATAAAGTTATTGTCAATTACCTAGCAATGTATTAATTCATTCCAAATTAGTAATGAAATTGTAAATTAGTCACTAATATAACAATAAATTTATAAATCTCTTACTAATTAATTAATGACATATATTTAAGCTCTATTAACTGATAATATTTTAGAATAAGTAGTCTTGTGGAGAGAAAATGTAGGAAGATAGATCTCATTAAAGATTTCTAACTAAGTTTTCAAATAAAAATTAATAATGAATGAGGGTGATAACATATATAACATACTAACAAAAAATCCATTGAATTGCATATTGTATTATATTGAAAGAAATTTCGTTAGCTCCATCAAAGACCACTGAATTTCCTTTTGGCTTAATCATATCTACGAAATTGAAGATAATCACATCCCCGTTAGTTTAGTATCTAAATAGATGACCAGCAAATAATCAGTTTCATCCTCAAATTGATAAGTTCTTTATATTTCCATACATAATATAGAACCACCTATGCGAAATAGTTGTAACCAACATCAATCTTGTAGACCATAGAAGTTTAGTAATTAAGGTTATTTAATGTGCAAAATCTTTTTTTCTCAAATATATCAACCAATCTTATGATCATAAAGATTGGTCCAGAGCTAGAATATAGAAATACTCCATAATCATAGTCAATACTTGCAAATTGAATGTTACAAAATGTTAGAACACTTAAAAACAATAAACTAAATGCAAATTGGGGTTTTTCTGGAAAGGGGAAAAAGGTAATTCAGTCTTGGATAATGATACATAAAGATTTTCTTACTATAAAACTTATTTGACACCATCATCTATCTCTATCTCTTTCTTCTTGTTACATAATATCTCTTTTTACATTTATCAATTTTTTCTTCTATTACTTTTCCTCTCTTAGTATTTATAAGTACATAAGTGTTCATAAAATATTACTCTTTAGTGTTAAAGATAATCTTTTTTACCCAATTATTTAAACGCTCTATTGAAAATGCATAATTTTTTTAATTAGTTAACTTATTTTGGCTAAAAAAAAATGGTTGCTTCAAACTAATCCAAACACACATGTCGTTATTGATGCTAAATTAATAAGTATACCTAATCTCATAAACAAGTAAGAATGTCTTTTTAAAAACTTTTGTGATTCAAGTCCCAATATTATAAAATTACTACTATTTAAAATCGATTTTAAATGAAGGATTTGATTACGCTTACTAGAAATTAAACAAAACTAAGTCAAGACAATAAAAAATAATAAGAGATAATTTTACCAAAACAAGTGACGCTACAAGAAAAAAAAAAATAGAGCCATAAAATATGTCCGCTGAAGTGAGAAAACCAGTCGGTAAAACCATTAACGACCCATTAAGAAACCAAATTTAGTTAGCCTTTAATTTGTTGGTAATTATTTCTCGTGTTTGACTTAGGGACTAATTTAAAGACCAATTTCAAATACTAATTTAGAAATCAATTTAGTAATTGACTTTAGAGACTGATTTTGTGAGTGATGTAACGGCAAACTTAATATTAGAGGTTTGAAATAACACTTGCTAAATTGGCCACAATTTTGCAATATGGGCACAAGAATAGTTTAAAATATGGTGATTTAACTATTATATCATTATTAATTTATATAGAATGTGAATTTTATTTATTTAACTATTCAATTATAAATATATATTATATTGATTGTTTGTATCAAAATTTGTTAAAAATGAATAGTAATAAAAAAGTAATTAAATTATTCATATTTTTATATATTTTAATGGTATATATTATATCAATTTTGATGTATATAAATGAGACATTAAAAAATTTTAAAATAATATAAAATTTTGTTAATATGATTAATATAAAAAGAACTTTCAATTTAATAATAAGTGTTTTTTATTCTCTTAAAAAATATATTTTTTAAATAATTATTTATTAATAATAAGACTTTT
>JAMLFT010012396.1:0-10440 GCA_026544285.1 Pachyrhizus erosus | reverse complement strand
AAAATCCTACAAATTAGCTTTTCTGTTATTGAATAAGTTTCCAAATTTTTAGGAAATTAGTTAGTTCTGTTTTAAGTTCTGATTTTTTTCAGATTTCTTTCCTATTTTTTTAGAACAACCTTTGTTCATTCTGTCTATAAATACATAACTTTCCAGCTTTAATAAAATATCTCAGTTGATCAATTAAACACAATTCAACTTGAAAGTTCACAATTAGGTTTAGGATTTTGGGTTTACAAATTCAAATCTTATTTACTTCCTTAAATATGTCCATAGAGTTTGACTTGGATTAGTCTGAACTAAATTTAAGTTTTGAATTTGGAGGTCTCCAACCAAAATATACATTCTAAGAACTATCGAGATAAAAAAAGAAAAAGAAAACTGAAAACCAACTTAATTCTGTAATTACTAATGTCAAAAGGGGATGGGCATCCCTTGATGTTTGCTCCACACCCAAGAATTGTCAGGCACTTGAATGCAAGATTATCAGTAGGGCCATATACAATGAAATGACAAGATGTATAGAATAGTTACTTTTTTTTTTCTTATTTTATTGTTTACATAGGAAGTGATGTAAGCACCTGAATAATGAGGGGATAAAGGTAGTTTGGTAAAGAATTGAAACTCCAACATCAACGTCATACCCAAGTCTTAAAACTTAGGCTGATGCAACTGCCAATTGAGCAGGAGAAAGTAAAATGGTCAATTTAATGTTGCATGAATTGTTGTCTTAGCTATTAATAAACAAGTAATAAGGACAGCTTCTTGCATTGCTGTTCAACAGTTCACAAAGGGAAGACCCTAGAAAGGGGGCAAGTTTGGGGGAAAACGCACAAGCATCCATTCTCTCTCATACGTAGCAAAATGAGTCCATCCAATTTCCTCAAGCAAAGAGAGTTTCAGTTCATAGAATTTCTTCTTGGCAGGCTCGGCATCATCTTGAATAATGTCAGTCAGTACCTGAATCCCGGGGGAGAAAAGGTTCACATAAGATTAGTATAATTTATTGGATCCTCCTAATCAATACCCTAAGAACATTAATTATGGAGCATTAAATAAATCCTTTCAAATGCTTCGAATGACTTAAAGAAATGTTAAACTGTAATTATGATATAATATATACTTTATTTGCCAATATAAAGTTTCTAATTTTATTTTCTTGACCAATATTTAAGAAAAAACAGTCTTCCAAAAGCCTATGACCACCAAACAAAAAGACACTTACAGAAAAGGTAGAAAAGAATAGATCTTACTAGTAAGCAACAAACAGCCACTATTTTACATACTTAGGCATTGGTGTCATGATTATGTTTAAACCCATATACAGATTCTACACTACACCTGGAGATTGATATCCAATTAAACCAGTGTAATTTTAGTTTGGAAAACAAGTAAAACAGTGTGAGAGAGTAACTAAGTACTTGGCATGATTTTTTGGTTCTGTTTTAGTTTACTTCTCTCTCAATTTCATTTACTTGTTAATTATTATTTAGAGCTCTGTTTTACCTCAATTTTGTCGTTTAAATAGTATTAATTACAGTGAATTGAAACTTGGTGTCCACAACACCCGAGGACAGTACTGTTTGCCAAATGTGTAACACACGACATACTTGTTGCAATCCCTTTCAGGGTGGAGACGGGCATTGGAATCTTGATAGAATATTTGAGTTAGGAATACTAAAGTATGTCTATGGTACGTGTTAGAGTTTGAGACAGAACTTGTGTCAACAAAAGGACTTTTGGGATAAGTGGGGTGAATACTGACTAGAGAATCCTATATGACGGGGAGAAAGGGAGCTAAAGGTTAGAAATTAATAAGGGAGTCATAAATGGCAGCAACTAATACAATATTTTAGCAAAAGGAAAATACCTTCAAAGCTGTCCCAAGCCTTCGATTACGCCTCTCGTTTGTCACCAAGAGGATTCCATATTTTGTGCACTTGACATCAACCCATTTCTTCAGTTCATTGAAGTTCTCTAAAAACAAGTCTGGATGAACGTCATCATCCTTGGATTGCTCATCAGTTTTCTCCACATCTTGTTTTGCACCTTCTGTTCCAGCCGAAACCAAGGACTTATCTACCTCCTTTGACAATATACAAATCAAATATGCCAACTTTTATTTGATAAACAATAATTAAATGCCACTACTATCATAATGGAAATCTGACTTATTCTAACACTGTAACGCCATAACCAAAACTACCAAATTCTACGTAACAAGTGCGGGCAAAAAAAATGAAAATTGAAGTTTTACATGATCTTAGTCCAAACTCAAAAGAAGAGGAGCATTTATTATGCCACATAACATGATATCCAAGGTTCGAGCTAAAGAAAGCAAAAACTATTGCTCCATGCACCCAAGGATATTTCCTAATTTTGGTGTAACTAACAAGTATATTTATAAGATCAAACGCTGATTTTACTAAAATTGAGATTGGATTTGGCTCAACACAATCCTAAAAGCTAACTCAGAGTACATTGACCATACACCTAGCCAATATGGGATCCTAAAACACCCTCTTTAAGCCCAGGATTAGATATTAGGAACATGAAGTTCGTATGCTCCAATGCCATGTTACCATTGGAAATGGACTGAGCTTAACTAAACCTCAAAAGCTAAATCAAATGGGATAGATTGTTTGATTCATTAATTACTTTGGCAATTGGCTATATACCTAGCCAATGACGGACCATATCAGATTTGAACAGCTACTGGGTTAAACAAGTTTTCAAGAAAACCTAACATGGCAAATAGAGCAGGCTGAATATATTTTTCAATGGACAAAATTTAGATAAAGTTCCTTATATCTTTGTCATCATGTTTTCCAATCAAATAATGGCATGTGGATGGTCTTTCTAATATTAAATAACTTGCATTAAAATGTATTTCAGAATTTTAAAAGAACATTCATGTGCCATTATTTGATCGGAGAATGTGATGGTAAAGATATAAAGAACTTGATCTATGTTTTAGCCTTCTTCAATATCATCTACATGGTATTTACCTGTTTTGCATGTATAGATACTATAACTGTTGATAATGTACGATCATGCTTTAAAGAACATACAAGCTCTAACCTTTAAAGACTCAATTTCTGCCAGTGCAAGCCCCTTCTGGTAAAGTGCCTCCGCCAACTGATCACGGGTTGATTCCATCTTTTTCTTGATTTTCTACAGTGGGATTAAAATATCATTGATTGCCAACAAATTGCAAATTAAAAATCCATCATGTAAGTAGTAATGGGGCACCAAAATTCATTGTCTAGTGGAAGGAACTTCCATCATAAATTTAGCTTACAACAATTGATCTAACATTTTATACACTATCAGGGTATAAATATGTTAGTTTACACTGTCATGTCATCATTTTCAGACAAACTATTACACAACCAACTTCTATAATAATAAAAATTCCTGTACCAAAATCACAATTAATCATCTAAGATAGCAAAATATTCTGAACAAATAACACTCGCATGCCATGTCAATGGCAGGGATAACTAAAAGCTTAGGGAACATAGATAAGCACCTCTGCTTCCTCATCTTCAGGATCCTGTTTTAGTGCAAAAAATTTTACTAACTCTTCTCTATCAATACTCTCAATAACCTCATTTGCTGCATCAATTACCTGCAAAGTGTATTCATAATTGCTACTGAATCAGCCTTTTTATATCATTCACACTACTAAATTGAACAATATTTTTATCAACACTAAATTGCATCAATACAACCATTGTATTGACAGTTCTCAGTTTCACTACACCAGACTAAGAAATTTCAGAGAATTTAAAAATTATTGGGTGTTTAATTTTTCATGCATGATAATCATGATAATATCACAATTCAATGGTAATACTGGTAAAATTTTCTATTATTTTAACATGTAAATGTATAATATTCTTTCAAAAGATAAATGTCAACAGTTGAATTTGACACTAATTACTGTCAATTGGTGAGGTTTGAATTCTAAAAAAAAACGAAAAGATATTTGATGGTGTAGATGTGCTAGACAACACTCCTAAAGTCACTTGATCTCAAGATTTATAGTGTAAGTGTCATATCACAAATACACACCAGTAGATGATTCTTATAGGACACAATTTTCATGAAATCCAAACTTGGATCAAGAGTTCACATCATGTAGATCATGCTCCCAAAATTTAAAACATTTTACTCCAACACTATGTACCTCTTCATCGTGATGGAATTGGTCTTTGATATAACTCCTAGAAACTAAACCATCTAAAATCTTTGCAAGCAATGGAGTGTACTTTGGATATTCAGTCTGCAAGGAAACAAATTTCGAAATTATTTAATCTTAACCTATAATATAGAAAATAAACAGCTGAATACAGTTTTGAATAAACAGTTAACCAATACACACACACACACACACATATATAAGAGATATATCTAGTGAAAGGGTTATTTTTATGAGAGTGAGAGAATCAAATCATATAACCATACATAGATGGTCAAAATTTAATGTTATATGATAAAAAAAACTAACATGATTTAGTATGTTTTAATCCTGACCATTCAAAATAAAATTTAATGGTCAAGTTTTATTTCTCTCACTCTCATAAAAAAAATCCTCTCACTGGATATGTGTGCATGTATGTGTGTGTGTGTGTATATATATATATATATATATACACACACACATACTATAGCAAAAGAAGATCACAATTAAGACAATAGAATTTTAGGAGTAAAGAAACAAATGAATGTAGTCAACCACCAAAATTATTTACTGACTTTGAGCAAGGCAGACAACTCTTTCCACTCTAAGCACTCTTCATCGCTTCCTTGTTTTAGACCCCCAAGCACTTTTATTTTTGCATCTCGTACCTGATGGACAAGTCAAGGCCAACTTAAAAGTACCATTAGGACAGAAGATATACAATCTGAAATCTTTAATATCTACATTGTGACAAATCAGAACTGTAAAAGAATGTTTTCTAGATTTGGAGAGATGGAAAAATAAAAACAACTGTGACCCTCCCCCAAGGACACAAGACATTCTTACAATAACTTGTTACATGTAGTATACATATTATTTTAATAGCTTAATTGCAAATTTTACTCCCAACCAATTAATATGGTGAATTTTACTCCCAAATTTAAGAAACTTGCAAATTTTACTCCCAACAATAATCTGAAATTGCACATTTTACTCCTAACTTTTTATTTTTTCACTAATTTTACCCTCAATTTTTTTCTTTTTTAGCAAATTCAACTTTTTATTGTTTGGAAAATTTTACTCCCAACTTTTGTGGGATAAATGATTGAGGATAACATTTGCAAGTTTCTTAAAAATTTGGGGTAAAATGTGTTAAATTAATTTGTTGGAAGTAAAATTCTTAAAATAAACAAAAAGTTAGGGATAAAGTTTGCAATTAAGCCTATTTTAAACTGTTGTAGGTACAAACAGAAATGTACACATCTTCTACTCTTTAAAGCTAAAGACAAGGTTTATCTATCACTCTCCAATCAAATTGCAAATAAATTATTTTTGATAAAATAAATTTTATTAGAGATAAATGAAGGAAAATACTGGGCATAAGGTGTCTTGAAAAGCATTTTAGAAAAAAAAAAAAAAATAGAACAAGAGAACTCAAATTTGTCATTCTTTGATTAAATTATTAACCAACATATAATCTTACATTCAAGATAATAATGGAAGATTCTACAAAGATGAATATTCAATAATAGAATCAATAAATACAAAATCTTTAAGAATGATGAAGAATTTAGACAAGCTAAAAATTATAGGAGAGTTTAGACTGTAGGTGTTTGTTATTCAATTCAATCCAAGTCCCTCAACAAATGTTCAGTTATTTGTCGTTACATCATTTTGATAACTGCTCTGTAGCAGAAAGTACAGCTGTTAACTAACTGACATAACTAACTACAACTGTCAGCTATCCTAATGATTATATCAGAAGCTAAATTTCATTAAGCTAGCATATACTCTATTAAATGATATTGAGTTAAATCCATAAGGATTTAAAATTATATTTCATAATTTAAATATAACGTTTATTTATATTTTATATTTTATATTTTATTTGTTATAAGATAAGTCATACAACTAAATTTTATTACAAGGTCTATATAAAATTTCAACTAAAACAATAACCTATTTTAAAAATATTTAAAATCATTAAAAACTTGAATTAGATAACAATGCACATGCTTGAGCTCCTTTTTCTTCATAAAAACGTGCTTAAGAAATAATAAATGCAAAAGAGCACATATTCAACTAGGTCCAAAACTAAACTCACAAGTGAAATATATGACGGGATAAAAAACAAGGAAGCTATTCTGCCAAATAAGACTTGCATACCTCTTGTTCTAAGCGTTCAGAAACTGTCTTCTTGGAAGATAAGGAAGAATTTTTTCCCTTGTCCTCATCAACCTTTAAACAGAAGGTAATGGGACAATATGATTAGACATTAGTTGATACATCAGCTCAGCTTGGTACTTGTTCAAATCAGCACATATTGGAGTGTACAATTATAGAGCACAAAGAAAGACCTTAAGGTAGGTAACACCATAAGGTGGGGGGAATCACCTTATTTGGGGGAATGATGTAAGAAACCCGATGTGATACAGGATGTTGTTCTGGATTTTTACGATCCCCTTGACCATCAAATGATAGTTTCCCATACGATATTGATCCCACCAACACAGATCCTTGCAGAGAGTTCTATCGAAATAATACTACAAAAGTTATTACATCTTAATAATAGTCCAATGGAGATACCAAAAAGGTTAAGCAAGGAGAACAACATACCTTAGGAAGTTTGTCTTTTGGCGGAGGACCAACATAAAATCCTTCTTTTATACTATCAATAACCAAACATCAGTACAACTGCACAAGTTGACATTTAAACCTTAAGGAGCTAGGTAGGGTCTATAGCCCAGTTACATACCCAGGAACTAATGTTGAGGACTTAAAGGAATCGTTTCCCATCAGTGGACCATCTGGTTGAGAGAAAAAGGATAACTGAATGATCTCCTAAAAATAAAGACAAACATAAATGGTAATTAAATAAATATATAGAAGGAATGGAATAAGTGAGCTGAGTTTTGATGATGTATTTAAATTTTATATCCTCTACAAGTACACCAAGAAGTGTAAGTTGATTGTGAGATCACAATTTTAAGACTTCTAAGAAAAAAATATATTTTGAATTTAGGAACAACTAATCAAATGAGAAGTTACATTCTAATTCTCTGTATTTTACTTATGCAGCTATACTTCTACTGCATGTTTGGATTAGCTAATTTTGAAAAAAAAAAAAAATCAGTTTTTGTTTTTTTTCCAGCTTCCTGGGGGAGCTTTTGGAAAGAAAAAAAATTTCCCCAAAATTAAGCTATTATTATGGCATCATAACATATAGCATCTAAAGTCAATATCATACAAAATGATTGAACAAAATTTATAGTTATCCCTATCATCTTCAATATTTTAAAATCCAGTTTTTCCTTCTACGATTGAAATTTTATCAATTCTATTACAAGAGAAATTCTATCACTTTTCTATTTATAATATGTTTAAAATTGCTAAAAAAGAATAAAACAGAGAAATATTGAACTGAAACTGTGTGTTTGAATACAACACAGATGAGGGTTTATATAGGCTTAAGCGAATAATTGCAATTAATGAGAGGATATTTGGTTTCATCTAAATCAAAAGTAATATGTCTACATATTGTATTTATTATAATCATAATGTGCTTTATTTCCTGATATACAACAGAAATTTCAAGTACAAATAGTATAGTTCATATAAAATAAAATTTAGAATTTCCATTTGTAAAATAATTTGTCAGCCACATGTAGAAAAATCTGCAAAATACAAAACCTTTTAGTGTCAAGAAACAGTATAGCCAGAGAAATAGGATTCAGTTGTGAAATCCATTGGAAAAACTTACAATCATGTAATGACAAATGAGACTGTAGTTAAAGCACAAGATACAAGGGATAAATAATGTCTTTCAGGAATATGGCATACTACCTTCTCTTCTAATTTTTGCTCAATGAATAACACCAACTGCTTCATATTTTCCAAAATCTGCACACTGTCATGCCTAAAACAATAAATTATAATGAGGATAGGACCATGTACAGAACTAGAATTTTCAAAGTTTATTTTGAACATCTAAATGCAGAATAACTATATCAACAACTAAACTGCAAGCACCACAAGGAACAAACAAGCACAGGTGCTCATCCAGCATATATAAGAAAGAGTTGTACCTCAAATATAGCTGTAAATTGTATTCTCCCTTGGGTAGTTTTGTAGAGTTCGGATAGACATCTCCACTTGAATATACTTGCTATAATCAGAATTAAAAATATGAAAACAAATTACAAATTTACTGTTGGAACACATTTAGCATGCTATAAATATGACATGGGATATTCAACATGTGTTATTTGTGTATCGTGCACAGAATATTTCCATGTAATCTTGTTTCAATTTTTATTTCCTGTAATTACGATGGCAAGATGTTTTCCCAGTAAATACTTCGGTAGAACTAGTATAATGTAATTCCCTTGTACACTATTGATAAAAAATAATATATAGTTTCATAGTCCTCTTTTCAAATTGGCAGAGTTTCCAATCTTGGAGGGTTCTACTTCCACACTCCAACCCTAGTTGCCTTCATTGTTGCCACACCCAGCCATCTTCACGGTGGCACCCTACCTACAATTGCCTTCACTGTAGGAACTCTAGGCACCATCATTTTGCGTATTATTGTTCTCCAGTGTCCCACAGTCACTGCCAACCACCACTAGATACTGCCTTTCAAATCGCTGACACTAACATTAGGAGCACACCCCTTTGAGCACACCCCAGGTGCAGATCTTCTACCAGAGCTTCATTGGGGCATGCAAGTTACAACCACCCTGCCAGCATCAAAACTCGACAGCACTGGTACCGGCAGACTCGTTGGCCCTAGCCCTCTTTGTACTACTGTTTTTCGGTTTGAGAACGAAGAAAACGAACAAGAGCAACAAATGACTCTGTCACTAACCAAGAAAACACAATTCTATTGCGCAAAGAATGAACCAAGGTTGACAGACCTTGTTGCTGTAGAGTTTCGCATGACTATTGCTGAAGAAAGCAATCACATTCCTTTGCTAGGAGACTCGTAATATCATGTCAAGAAATTTTGGCTTGATGATCTCTTTGATTCTATTTTACTCCATTAACGGTATGGACTCATTTATAACCAACTAATAATGATAAATTGATTCTAATTTCTTATTTGTAAGTCATAAATTAGGAATTCTAATTCTAAATAGGCTTAAATGTATTTTTGGTTCTTGATAAATGATCAAATTTTGTTTAGTCCTCAATGTTAAGAAATTACTGTTAAGAATTGAGTTGTTCATTAATTGATAAGATTCGTTAAAATAAAAACTCAATATTTTAATAATTTTATTTGTGTAGATAAATTCAAAAATAATTAATTAACAGACAACTTAATACTTAATAATAATTTCTTAACAAAAAACTAAAAACAAAATTTTAAATTTATTAAGGACCAAAAATTTCAAAAAAATTTATTGAAAACTAAAAATAAATTTGATCATTTTTTAAGAACTAAAAATATATTTAAGCCTTCTAAATATATACAATTTGTAGACTAATTCTTGTTCTTAATTTATCCAAAATATAATAGGAAACAAATAATATCATATTCTCTTATTAAGCATTAACAAGACCAACCTCAAGATATTACATGCTCTTAGGTGGTAACTTGGAGACATGGAGGAACAAAAAATAATATGTGATTGCATGGAGTGTCGTGGAGGAGTTTCAGGATATGGCTCAAATAGTACCTATGAGACTTTTATATGACAACAAATCTGCCATTACATAAAATCCAGTCCAGCATGATAGGACAAAACACATAAATTGGTACTTTATTAAGATGTTGGACAATGGCCTTGTAGCATGTTCAATCAAAGTCAGCTAGCAGATATATTATCTAAGGAACTTCCCGCATAGCACTTCCATGATCTTTCTTGCAATGATAGATACTCATGCACCATCAAGCAATGTTTTAAAAACTAAACGGGTAATTGTACTAGTAAAGGCACTCGTTAATGGTTTATTGGTTCAACCACAATTGAACCCTAGTCAATCTGATAATAATTAAATTTATATTTTTAATATTATATAATATTTAAGTAATAAAATAATATTAAATTATAATAAACCAAGATATAGAAAGTTATAAATTAATATAAATGACTAATTATATGTATACCTATGTGTAAAACACATAAAGCATATAACTAGCCATGTATATTAACTTACAATTTTTTATATCTTAATTTCTTATAATTTAATATTATTTGATTTCTAAAATATTATTAATATTAAATATAAATTTAATTATTATTGATTCAACC
>JAMLFT010012395.1:0-10441 GCA_026544285.1 Pachyrhizus erosus | reverse complement strand
TATTTGAATTAAAATGTAGTTAATAACTTAATCTATGATTTATTTAAAATATATGAATAAAATTAATTTTAAAAAGTGTGAGATGGATTCTTCAAGAGTGTTTCCGAACCCATAAAAATCCAATGGAGATGGAGTTAAATTTAATTTTTTTCATTCCTGCTTTTTATAAACTCGAATGCGAACTCACCTCACTTTTAGTAGGAGCAAGGACGAGGAGAGTTAAACTTACCACAACCTATCTTGTTGTCATTCTTAGACTTTACTAAATTTGTGTAAGAGTGAGACCTATGAAGCCTGAACAGAAAAAGTTAAAAAGTGTAAACAAATGTGAAACATGCATATCAAGAAAGTGATTAAAATTAGATGAAGAAGTACTTTGATAGAAAAAGGCAAAAGGTTTGATTCCTATTACTAAACATTTTTTATTTTCACTTTGCATTACATGAAAATGCAAGTGTGAGGAAACACAAGACATGTACAATAGCAAAGTAGTTCAAAAAAATGATGAAATTTTGAGTGGGAAAACAAAGGAATAAGTTGACATGTAAGATATTATTTTAATATATAGTAATAGCTTATATATTTTCTCCTAAACATGTACAATAGGAATGTGGTTCATAAATATGATGAAATTTTTAGTGGGAAAATAAAGAAATAAGTTGACATGCAGGATATTATTTTAATATACAAATGTGATTTAGTTAAAGTTATGTTTTTGTTAAAAAATGGTCAAAGGTAAAAGTGACAAAATGGATTGAACATTAGTTATTAGAAAAAATTCAAGTCCCAAAATAGCTAAAGATAGTGCCAAGATAGAATATTTAAGTGGAGGTAATTCTTACCTTATGAGTTAACTTTTGAAGTTGAGTTATGCCAAATTATCATAGAATTATTGAAAAAAATGTAAATCTCATGTTGACTAAAAGTAATGCAAAGATAGAATATATATTACTAGGGGACAACCCTTACCCTATTAACTAACTTTTAGAATTAAATTGTCCAACCCATATTCTAAACTCACAAATAATGGCAAGATAAATTAAGTGACTCAATCCACCATAACTTACAAAGTTGAAGGCAAGGCGAGTTGACTCACTAGGTTGATCTACCTAACTTGCCAATATTTGATATGTCCAAATAAATTTATATTTTTGTATAATTAAAAAAGAGAGATAAAATATGCAGATGTTTATAGAATAAAACATGTGATGTCTTAAATAGAAATAAATTGATATTTTTTAATAATTTTTCTATTTTTTGTCCTTTTTTTGTATTTTAGGTGGATTTTGGAGGGTGTATCTGATTTAAAATAGGTTGACAGCAAGTGAGGGTGGTTCAAGGCAGGTTGAATTATTTTGTCACCCCCGAGTTGAAGGTTGAATTCTTGTGAACTTGGCTTTGTTGTTTTTGTGTTAGAGAATGAGACATGAGTAGTAGGCGTGAGTGAAAAATGTTAGAAAAACCTACAAAAGAGCGAGATGTGTATGAAAAGAAACAGGTTTAAAAAAAAAAATCAGTGGTATTTTGAGTGAGAATTGAAGAAATAAGTTGATGTTCCCATGTTGGACATTGTTTTAAGGGTAAAATATGTTTTTGTTCCTTCTTTTATCTTAATTTTTGTTTTTAGTTTCTCATAAATATTTTTATTATTTTAATCATTCATAAATTATTTCATTTTATTTTTAGTCTCTAAAATTAATTTCATTTTTTAAGAAATGACATTATGATCATAAAGTGTGTAAATGTTTTTTGTTCAAGTTGTTAGCAACTTTTAACTACTACAATTATTTTCAATCTAAATGTTTGTTTTTGTTACATTTATGGTAGTTTAAAAAAATTAGTGTTTGAGGTTTTAATTGAATTTTTTTAAAAAAATTATGGTTTTGATTTGAAGTGATATAGTTAAAAATTGGATAAAAACTTAAACATAAAATTTTTTAACACAAATTTTATTCACTATATCATCAATTAACACATGAAAATTTAACATGAAAAACAAAAACAAAACATAACAAATAATGAAAGACTAAAAATAATAAAAAAATTATATAAAGAACTAAAAATAAAAATCATGATAAAATAAAAAATCAAAAACATATTTTATCTTTATTTTAATATATAAATAGATTGTTGATACTTACATAAAAATTGTTTAGAAGTGGACAAATGTCACCATTTTAACTAACTTATTCACCTGTTTTCTCTTTCTTTGTTCTGATTAATTATTATTATTAAATTCGGTAGCTATGTTCACTGATCATACAAAGCACGGATGGTGCTCTAGTGTTATATATAACACAAACATGACTCTATAATGTTATGCTTCTACAGAGAAAGAGTTCAAAGGTTTAATTCTTATCGCTAAATATTTTGTATTTTCACCTTGCGCTGTACAAGAGCAGTAGCATGGGAAAATGGAGACGTGGACAACATAAAAGCAAAAAAATGAACAGGGATTTTGTGCAATAACCGAGAATTAGCATACATTTTAAGATTATTGCAGAACCTACAGAGCCAGCGTGACTGAATTGTAAAATCTTATATTTGCTGTACTTGGCCCAAAAGCTTATATAATTGGAATTTATGTATACCCTTAAATATAAATACACAATATGCCCAATAATTTTGTCCCCTACGTTCTCCTTATGAGCCTTTTGCTCAAGCACATGAATAAAAACCCAACAAGGCTATAAGCATGATTTTGAGCAAGGTTAAAGTTTCCAATGTCGCCTGCAAGTGTTTTAAGAAAAAGAATATACAAAACTGAACTGACTACATCAAGTATAACTATATCTAGAAAGCTCTAAACAAGGTCAAGATATATTATGTAGAAGAACAAAAAATGGTTGAATGGAGGAGCAACTTATGATGCTATTTCATGCTTCTTTCCATGCTTGACAAACGTGAAGGCACCTCTTGATTGTTGGCTGTTGGGTGGTGTTCATTTTCTTTTGCTTCTTGCTCATCATAGTCTACTCTTACTATTAAGCTTGACGTTGGCGAAATAGGAGACAATTCATTATCAGATTGGTGATCATCTTGGCCATCATCATAGTCTGACATGAAGTGAGTTGAGTGACCAGTGGTTTTGAAACGATGTAGTCTGGGGCCAGAAGAGTGTATTGTTGAATCAGTGGTACTTCCATCCATGGCTCGTACCCTGGAATTTCCAAGTTTAACTTCATGCTTTTTTTTCACAGCCATGTGCCATTTCTTTAATGCCTTTGATGTTTGTTCATCAAATATGGATTTTTTCATTGTTGAGCCCATCTGCATGTGTTTACCATGATCTTAGTCAATTAGTCTACCTTGAAATTTTAGTTACTTGAAAGCACAAATAATGGTGAATGAGGATAGCATCATGAATATCAACTTCTGTAAGATACCATTGGAATGGCTACTGGCTAGACTAAAATAGCTCATACAAAATAAGGAGGATTCATCCTATATATTTTTCAGTGGCATCAGGAATTGTTAAGAGTGGTTAGTTAGTTTGTTATTAGTCTCTAAAAGCTCTATATATAGAGCATTTACACACTATTATTCTATCTTTTATCATATTAATAAAATGGGTTATTTTCATGGAAGTCCTTTGCTATTCTTTAGAGCTTTAGCTTCATTGACTTAGAATTACTTGCACCTCTCCAGTTTTCTGATAGGAATTAGTTATTGGAACTTGGTCATTCATCTCACAAAACCAAACATTTGTATTATTTATCACGGTTTAGTTCATGCCTGTCAAAAAAACGTCAATGAAGGCACAAGAGTGGCTATGATGAAAATCAGGAAACAAAAGACATGTAGTACCTGAGTGACAAGAGCATATAATGGAAGGGTAATGTAGCTGCAGAGGCATAGCACCCCAAGCCTTCAAACAACATGAGAATACATCAGATTAGTTTATGGTAATGTCAAACGCTTCAATCATACTAATGCTGGAGGGGGTCCCTTTTTCAATTGTGTAGCAGGGATGGCCTCAACCAATTACATGTTCATATAAAAACACCAGCTAATTTAAAGTATGAAATGCATATTTAGGCATACCATTTTACAGCAAAAGAGAATTTTAAATCCAACACTTACCCTAAAGCTACTTTCACTATTGCAAGCTCGTAGTCAGCATGGAAACAATTTCTCAGGCCAAAAGAATACTGCAAATCAAGAAATCATTCATTTATTATTCAGCCATTTACCTAGATGATACATAGGCTACAAAAAGACATTATCTAAGATCAAGGTGTCAGTACCCATATCCACAAGAAATATGTTATTTGGAACGCATTCTGCAAGTAAAAAAATATTCCGTTAGGTACAAACATTAACAACTTTAAATTCAAAACTCCATCATTGTTTTCTCTCACTAATGCTAAGGTTAAACTAGGAAATATTATACTATATGATGTTCAATAGCAAATCCATCAACATATCTTAAATAATGTCAATGAACTAATTTCTTTTAACTGAAGTCAGCAATAAAAAAATTATTTGCTTTTAAGCAGTATTTTAAAATATCAGATTTTCTGATTATGCAGAAGAGTTTTCAAGGTAAAACACGTGTTTTCAAGCTGCATTTTCAACTCTAAACCGGAACAGTTATACATGTGTTGTCTGTACCATCTGCTAAACATTTGTTCATGATTATGCTTAAAGGAAACCAATTGAATACCTGGAACAAAGCAAAATGAATAAGATGAAGAACTAACTGAGGCCGACCAAACCAAAAATATCTGTCTGACCCTTGAACAAGAGGAATCCCTTGGACAACTGCATGTCTTTCTGTGATTTCAATAGCCATGTTTGCCAGTGTCGCTTGAAGTTTTGTTCCAACAGCCAAAATTATCTGAAATCAATTAAATGGTTTATAATTGTAGGTCTCAACCATTCTGTAAATTATATATAGGGAACAAAATACTTACCACAACAGGAATTAGGGAAGCCCAGAACATAGCATGCCAACCTGGAAATTTGTAAAGGATTAACCAACTGTTATTCTTTAACTGAATATTCAACTAAAGAATTGTGGATTCCATAGGACTCCACAAAGAAAAAACAGTTGCTTACCATTAACATTTAGGAGCAGAAAAACAACAAATGATGCCCAGAGGACAGGACTGTCAACAACATAGTGAGCATGTATGTCAAACATTGGAAAAATCATAGAAAAATCATAAACAATATAATGCTTCAAATGCATTGTGTAAAAGAGTGTTACCTGACTCCAACAACTACCTTGAAGTCATCCTCCAAGGATCTTTTGATATACTTTTGGAAGTTAAATTTACTTCCAGGAGCCAGGTGAACCTACACATAATGCACTGTCAAAAGAGGAAGGTAAATTCAGTGTTAAAGGAAAATTTCTTGTAGAGTAGCACTCACTGTGATAAATCCATTGCGCAAAGCCAAGTAGTCAGCCTTGCCCACAGACCTATAAAATTGTCTAAAAAAGCATCCCTGAAATTGGCAACATGGAAGACATAGTACAAGAGGCCAATTTAAAGAAAAGGATGATAAATTCAAGTTATAAAACAGGCAGGCCTACTATTATAAATGATAAAAAGAAACTGCAATAGTGAATTCACTATTTCTACTTCACACACTACCCAATTTTTCTGAGCTATACCTAAAACAGTGCCACTAAACTACAAAAGTCCCACTGTTGCTTTTCCTTAACAATTTTCATGTCTATGATTATTCCAACAAAAGCCATGGGCACTTGCACCTCTAACTCGTTGATTAAATCAAGTCCTCAAAACTCGAGCAAATAAAAAACGAAAATATAGCAGATTAGTAAAATGAGTCTTACTATATAGAAGAAGATTGAATATCTTGTCCAAAAAGAAGCATGAGCTCTCACAAATGATGTTTCATGTGTAAGCCGGAATCTTGAAGGATCTGCAGGCATAGTAAATTCCCAATATTGGCATGAGATTGTATGTAGCAGCATTTCAAAGTAAATTGGTATACTTATCAGTAAAAATAAGGGACTAGTTATTTTACAGAGAACAGAAAAACAGTTAAACACATCATTGGACATCATACCATTGGCAAACTCATACCCATGAGATGAAGTCTCCGCCTCCCATACCTTCCATCCTCGAATCTGCAGTGCACAAAAGAAACTTTCAATCACCATAGCAAGTTACCAACGCTTCATTATCAATGAACACAAAAAGGACATGACGCTGCTCTAAAATTTTATTAACAGACCAATATAAAGTAAAAGACTCACAAACCTTATCATCGTGAGACTTTGGGAGGGAGCAAATGCTTAGTCTACATTCTCCATCTTTGACCACTTTATAGCAAGTGACCAATCTCAGGACTTAAACCACCCTCATTTCGTATTAATCACCCAAGCCATTCTAATGCAATTTCTTTTCTAGGTTGAAATTGATGTACCTTAATTGGGTCTTGGCTTAAATAAGGTTATATTATTATCTTCTCACAGGTTTCAACCTACCTACAACTGCATCCACTATTCCATTATGCTTTAATTACCTCTTATAGACACATTAACAATCATGATGGAAAAATGTGACAAGGACATAAATTTGAGATATTATTATATCTTAAATTTAAACTAAATCTACTCATTGTTTTCCTTTTCCTTAGAAGAAAATAATAAAATTATAAAATACAAGAAATTTCAACAATTAAATCTTCCAGACATCATGCTTCCAAAGCAAAGAGGAAGTCCTAGGATTAGTTACCAACTCAGTATCCTTATAATGCACAGATATGGAAAAATAACTTAAGTATTCAACCAATAAAACTATAAAAAGAAAACAGAACAAAGAAAGAAATAAAGGCATGCAGACCTTTAGTCTCCCAAGAAGCATTGTGACAGCACTGTAAAACACATGAAGGACTGCTAAGAAGAATATGAGGATGTGTAACTGGTGCAATCCATTGCCAGATATAAGTGGTTGATGTCCCTGTAAACAACAACAATCAGATAGTCAACCACTGATAAGAGAAAAAAAAAATCCAAATAAAGTCAGGCAGTAATGAGCAAGAGCAGTTTTTTATATAGTGCTGACTGCTGACAGAAGATAACAAGTGGAAATTGTAGAGGATTCTGCTTTGAAACACAACAAAACATGGGAGTGTAACACTTATAATCAACATAAAATATGTTATTTTCTTAAAGCATTTTGAATAAGATAAGCAACTATTTTCAATTAGCCAATCAACACCTAAGATGGCATTTTGAATGAGACAAATGTACATCATACAATATAACACAACATAACACGATTACAAAAATATTGTTTGTTTTAGAAACATAAACCTGCAAAGTGTTACTTAAATTATCATATTGTAATACTTGTAAGTTTAACAAAGAAAATCTACAAGCCCTTTTTGACAAAAGAATATAGAGTAAGGTTTCATTTAATTAAATAAACCTGCAAAGTGTTACATAAATTATCATATTGAAATACTTGGAAGTTTAACTAAGACAATCTCCAAACCCCTTTGACAAAAGAGCATAGAATAAGGTTTCATTTAATTAAATAAATAAAAGCTTAGCGTGGAAACTTAGTTACCTCCTTGCATTGGTAAGGGGTAGCATCATCTGACAAATATCTGCGTTCATAAGAAAGAAGTTTCCTACGGTGTTCCTCTTCACTACTTGATTCTTTGTCGGTACCAACATTCGGACATGGCAACAATATGTCTGCCACATTGCTAGGAATACATATTCTAACAATGTAACTCTGCCCAAAAGTAAGAAGCAGTGAAAGAAAACCAAGAACCATCAACTCTGCAAAAACAAAATCAAACAGTACAAAACAAAGAATAAAAGTTATTACTATTATTTATCATTCACATAAATTACAATAAAAGAAAATTAAATCAAGAAGAGTCAAACTGCATTGGCTCCTCGAGATAAGCAAGTTCATAACAACTAATTACTTCAACGAAAAATTCCTACCTGCTTTGACCTTTTCCAAAGCCTCGAGCAAAGCCTTCTTGTGTTTTTCCTTTAGCCACTGAGAAAAAAATTATCAGGTTAGAAAACAAGAAAATCGCAACAAATCACACCCTCAAATCAGTCCTCAACTTCAGAGATTTCAAAACTTATGACATACCACATCAAAACAAAATCCCAGAACCCGGCAAGTTCAGGGATCAAAATCAAAGACCAAAACCTCAGCAAAAGGGACCAAAAAAGAAAAAGAAAAAGAAATAAAAAAACTGCATTGAGACCAAATTAAAAGAAATTTTACTAAACAAGAGGATCGAAGGGACAGTTAACTTCATTGTGAAACGCATAAGCAGAGAAACGGTGCTAATGATTACATATACAAAAACAAAAAGAAGAAACGTTTGAAAATGGTGACACACCGTTCCCACTTTGTGAAGGCTTTTCTCCAGAGTTATGGATATCAAGATGAAAACAGTGCAAACACAAGCCACAGCCCATGTTGGTGTCTGATCAAGGTCTTTGGAACCGATGCTACTCTCACTTGAAGCCACAGCCACACAACCACAACACAACCATGAAACCAGACAAAGAAACAGTCTTTTGTACTTTGAGACAGACATTAGCATTTAACACAAACAACCCACAATTCTCAAAAGAACAACCACCACAAAATGAGTGAGAAAAAATGAAAAATGGGTTCCCAAAAACAAGCAAGGATTATTAATTCATTATTATCTGGGTTCTTCTGAAACACACAAAGATAATGACTTTATGACTTATTCTGATCTGGGTTGGTTTTGGAAAGGACGAACAAGTCTTCAAAGGAGGTGCATTAATTGGACAAGCGGTATTCAGAGAAGCGAGAGAAAAAAAAAAAAAAAGAAGTTGTGGCTTCTGGTGGTGCTGCAGGAGTAGCAGGCACCCTTGTAAATTTGTAAGTAATGTATTTGAATACAGTTTCAAAGGGTGGAGAAGAATTTTTTTTTTTTTTGTATTTGTTAAATTTTAAAAAAGGTTGTCTAATTTTCAGTTATGTCTGTCTCTATTCATGTTGTGAGAATAATTTAATGTAAGAAAATAAACAATAAACCCTAAAAAGAAAATGTCATCATTGTATTCTTGACCGTGTGGGCAAATCCAAACTTGCTTTCTGGTCTCAATTAATAAATGAGTGTTCTTCAAAATGGAAACTTCATAGTTGTCACGTCACTGGCTGTCTTTCCTCTATACTGAAATTCTCTTTGAGGAAATATAGCACACTCTGTCTAATTTTTTATAATTAATTAAAATTTATTAAAAATTATTAAATTAATAAGTCTCATTTTTTATTTAACCATATTTTTTCACTTAAAAATAAAATTTATTAGATAATTTTTAATAAATTTTAATTAATCATAAAAAAATATTAAAAAGATAATATCAATGACACTGTCTCTAGCGTTCCTGTTTTCTTCGTCTTTTCCTTTTTCCTTTTATCATTTCCCTTTTGGTATTTGCCAACTTGATTTGCGGCAAGAATATAAATTAAAGTAAATTATGAGTCCGTCCATTTAGGAATAAAAATAAAGGAATTACTTTATGGAAAAAAGTTACACTTCCTTATTCTGTATTAAATTTTTAATGAAATTATTTGTTATATGATTATTAAATAAAATTCTAATTAGAAAAAGTATAAAAAAAATATTTATAAAATTGTATTTTGAATTTTATTTTTTATATAAATAAATGATATATGCATATTTACTTCTAATTGCATTTTTTATAATAATTTTATTAAATGTTATAATAATTACTTTAATGATAGAGATAATTTATAATAGATTGAGTTATAGTGATAATTTCGTGCCTTCTAAACTCAATCTGTATTGAGAATTAATTTGTGAAAAGTGAAACGACATTGATTACGTTAACAACCCACACAGGCCACAAACACGGTTTCACACTCACCGTGTGAAATCTTCTTTGTGCCTCTCTCCGTCTTTCTCAATACACATACTCAAATTTTACTTTATTTATGCTAATAGTAATTCACAGCAAAATTTTTGAATAAAAAATTTCATTATATTTTACTTAAGTTGGTTAGTTAATTAAGGTACTTTTATTAGAAATTATAAAAAAATAAGGTCAGATTTCTTTTTTTTCTCTTATCTGATGTTTAAGTTTTTCTTTATTAAATTTCGCTCTTGTTGTTATATCTAAAAGTTTTTTTTTTCAGCAATATATTTCCATAATCGGAAGCTATAAAACCAATCTTTTGAGAAATAGAAATAATTGAAGTGAATTTTATCTTTAAATAAGAGTAAATAATATATAGATAAATTAAGTTATTATTTTTTAAAGATTTAAATATATTTGTTATATTAATAAAATAATTTATTTTAATTGTATTATTTAAGATTATATTTTACAAAACTGACCAAAAAATTAATTCTAAACTATAAAGTTAATTAGAAACTGAAAAATTAAGTAATAGTTGAATAACAGTTAAAAGTTGAAAAATTATTTTATGGA
>JAMLFT010012394.1:0-10442 GCA_026544285.1 Pachyrhizus erosus | reverse complement strand
TTGAATAAAAATAATGTTTCATGATTTTAGAAACTGTTATTAATAACTGAATAATAAAATTTAAAATTAATTAATTCATTAATAATAAAATATTTTTATCTTTATTAATTGATTTATTCAAATTAAAATTACTTTGATATTATGTAAAGCACATATCAAATACTCGTCAATTCTTTAATTTCAATTTTTGTGATGACATTTATATACCATAACTCCTTATTTTTTATTAATAACTTTTAACTCTAAATTCAGAGTTTTTACATACTTCTCATTGTTAAATTTTCTCAACTTTTTTTTATTTTGTTTTTCCTCAATTGTATTTGCTATTTTGCTTTAGCTTCTTCTTCTTTAACTTTTTTTTTTGTCACAATTTAATCATATCCTCTTTTATTGAAAATGCAATTTGCTTCTTCTCTTGATTAACAACTTTTGCCTCTTCATCATGTGGTTGATTCTTGTTTCTACAAATAATAGTTTCATATTCCATTTGATTACATTCATTATACTTAGCATAAGGTCTTCTCTAACATCTAAATGGAAGATGACCTTTCTTTCCACAATGCCAATATGGTAAATATTTTGATATACCTTTTGAACTTTTTTCACTTTCTTCTTGATTCACCCTCCAATTTTTTTCTTTTGTTCTTTTGTTGATCTACAACTTTGCTTGCAAAACTCCTTTCAAATATTTCAAGAAGTATAACTAGAATTTTCTGAATAATTTTAGAGTCTTGAAACTTGATTTGCCATGTCAAGAAGTCGATGAAAATACTCCTTTATCTTTTACATTTCAAACTTTTCTTTATCCTTTACATTTCAAACTCCCTAATTAAGTTAAAAGTTTTCATCATTTTGATCCTAACATCTTCTTTATCTCTTTTGGTGACTTCAATGTCGTGATTAGAGTAAAAATAGTAAATGAAGTAAGAGTTAAGATACTATATGAAACAACTTTTATTTTTTACGTTCTCGTTTTTTTATCCTTCTAATTTTTTATTTGGCTACTATGGGATTGTTTCTTAGAGGAAAAACTTGATAATCTTCTTCTACAAGTTTCCAAAGATCTAATATTTTTAGGTAAACTTTCATTCTCACAATTAAAATTTAATAATTTTTTTCATCAAATATTAAAGAAACAATCAATAAAATGGTGGTTACTCCGTCCATGGCAACACTCTTACATATTTCTTAAGAATAAAACTCTTGATATAATTGTTGGTTTTAAATTTAGGATAAGAAAAAAAAAATTAATAAAAAAATAATATAATTTTATTTTACAATTTTATTAAATCTGACTTGTATTTAAATACACAAAAAAATAATTAAATAAAAATCATGATTTATGATTTTATCAACTATCACTAATAAATGAATAATAAAATGTAAAACTAATTAATTCGGTAATAATCTAATAAAATATTATTATCTAAACTAATTAATTCAGTGACAATCTAATCAAATGTTCTTATCTAAATTAACTAATTCAATAACAATCTAATAAAATATTTTTATATTTACTAATTAACTTATTTAAATTTAAATTAAAAATACTTTTACAGCATTTAAAATATATATGCAAGTGTTATTCACATATACCAGGTGGCCTTGGGGCGCGGGCGCGTAAGTGGTAAAACAATGGAACTAGCGTGGGGTTGGGTGTGATGATGATGATGTTGAAGAAATGAATCCATCAAAGGTTTCGATAGTGTCACCCTCCGTAACTCGGTGCCACTGAAACGACTCTTCTTCGTGCATGTAATTCTGCTTGTGGATGAAAAAATAAGAACCATCTGCTGGAAGACGAAACCCACGGATCTGCTGCAACCTCTCCAGCTCCTCCCTCAATACCGACACGCGATCCGTAGCATTAACCTCTATCTCTATCTTCACTCTGTCATGCATCGGTAGTACCTTAACCTTGAGCTTCCTACTGGCCACCGGCAGAGAAGGTTTCAAGAACACGTCGATATCAGGATTCTCCGTTGGAACCACTAAATTTTGAAGAATCTGTTGGTCATGCAATTCCATACGCATTGTAGGCGACTGCAGCACGATCCTCTCCACAGCCACACCTTGCATCTCTTCGCGCGCCACAATCTTCTCCTTTAGGTTCAGAATCGTCTCCACCCCCTCCATTGCAACAGGGATACGATCTGTCGACGTAGGTACTTTAACGTTCAGCATCACCGTAGGAGGAGGAGGAGGCGGCGGATATGGCATCATCTTCGGCGGTGACGGTGGAGGTCGATGTAGCAGCTTCTGCGGCGGCGGCGGCGGCGGAGACGGCGGCGACTCTTCCAACTCCTTTAACTTTGACGGCGTATGTGGCATCGGGAACACCTGCGTTGACGATGAAGACTCTTGCATTCCAAACGGATTGTAATCATATGGCGGCGGAATCAGCTGCAATGACGGATCCCACGGCGGCATCCCGGACGGATCGTATTGTTTACTCGAAAGACATGGTAGTTGCAGCTCCGGCGTTGGCTGCGGTTGCGGCGGTAAGTCTGAGTCAGACATGGGCGACGGCGCATGATTTGCGGCATCGACGGAAACTTGGAAGGCGGACGGATGGTATTGTTTACTGGGAAGAGTTGTGAGTTGCAGCTCCGGCGTTGGCTGCGGTTGCGGCTGCGGCTGCGGCTGCGGCGTTGAGTCTGAGTCAGACTTGGGCGATGAGGAGTCTGTGTGAGACATGGGTGACGGCGCAGGATTTGTGGGATCGGGGGAAACTTGGAGGTGAATGCGCGCGCCATGATGGAGGTGGCATTCCGAAACGACGAGATTGTCTTGGAGAAGTTGGCCTAGATAGAGGAACATTTGGTGGGGAATGGGAATGTGCTGAGAGTTTTGCACCTTCTCTTTTACATCGCGGATTGTTTCAGAGGGATCAACTTCAAGAGAGAACGAATTCCCTCCCTGAATCTGAAAATTAACCTCCATCTCAATCACTACGATTGAGTGAGTGAGTGAGTATTGTTTGGGTTTGAGAGACCAGCGTTCATGCATACTTTATATAGTTTCCGGAAAGTTCTTCTGGCCTCTTGGCCTCCAATGGCCCAAAGTAAAGCCCACAGTCCAAAGGGAATTCCTCGTTCTCTGCCGTATCCTTCAGCAGCTTTTCTCCTCTGTGTACTTCCGTACAAATTAGAGTTATGACACGTATTTTTAGTATACTTTAGGTTTTTGAAATTCATTTTTCGTAATTATTTTTCTTTTTTTAACTTAATTACAATGTACTAATCAATAGTGTAGTTTTTCTAAAGTTGTTCAATGCAAAAAAATTGTTGATTTTATATTAATTATTTTAAAATTCATATTTTTAATTGTGTATTAAATTAAATACATAAGTTTTGTTCTATTCATACTTAGGCTTGTCCAAATATTTCAAGATATTGGAATTATACATGTTTAAAAAATTTAATTGTTTACAAAAATATTCTTATAATTTTCTGTATTGTAATAATATATAAAAATCTTAATATTTATATTATATTAAAATTAAACTAATAGATTCTCTTATTTGAATATTAAATTAATTGGATTATACTATTTTTTTTCTTTAGACTTTATTTTAAACATGTAATTAGGGATCATAACATGACAGATTGTATCTCTCCATATTCGTTTTTTTGGATAAAATTCTATCTTGTGTCTAGCAGTAAAAATAGGCTTTACTTAAATTTGTTTAAAAATTTCAAAGCTTAATAATAGTCTGTTACTTGTTATTGACTTTATTTTTAAGTTTAATTTTACTTATTTAAAAGCTTGACTTAACTTTTAAACCTAGTTAAAATTATATTCAATTTAAAATTTTTATATAAGTTTTCTTTTTTTACTCCACGATACAATAAGCTAGTATATCTTTACATGGGCTAATATGGTAACAGCACAGTGGAGAAAAACTAAATTTAAAACAAATTATAATTTATAAATATTAAAATTACTGCTAATCAAAGCACGATATAAAAGTGAAAATACTGCTACTCAAAGTCTAACACGTGTTAAATGATATAAACTTATTTTTAATATCTAATTTAAACTCCATAATAATTTATTAAAATCTATTTTATAATAAAATTTTTAAATAAAATATAAATTTATATTTCAAAAAATTTATATATTTAACTTTTTATATAAATCAACATGTTTATTATTTATTTTAAAAAATATATGCAATGTTAATACATTATAATGAATTGAATATAATAATATTATAAAAAATATTATTTCTATTTAGATAAATAAGTTGACATGTTAAATTTGAAAGATTTTTTGAATGACTAAAAATTTATTTTTTAATAAAATAGAATTTTATAAAAGTCTAACCCTAATTTACTTTTTAAAAAGTGTGGTTAATGTATACTAAGTCATAAATTTTTCGTATTAGATTATTTGATTTATTTAGACATAACCAAATGTGATGTGATTAGTGTTATTGATTCGTTATAATTATAGAAGGATTGAAACAAAAATAAATGTACATGGAATAGGTATATAATGTGATAGAAATTTTTTTTTATAAATATTAATAAAATATTTATAATATTGAAATATCCACATATAATTACTCAAAAATATTAGATTCACTTAATTTATTTATTTTTTCATATAGCATTAATTTTGTCCATAAGTTCTACATATATATATATATTATACATATTTTTTTTTTGTATATTTTACGTACGTGGATTTTTTTTTTCCACTAAATCATATAATTTTTTGTTTGTTCCCTCAAACTGAATTCTCAGCTCTGCTCCTGACTTTACAACACTAAAGTCATCACAAATTTGCAACAGAACAAAATTCCTTTCAAGGTAAGAGTAGTCCAAACCTTACACGTAAGAGCCACATTGTTCATGAGTGGGATCTTCAACAAGTCAAAATTGCGAAAGAAGCAGGGGCCTATGCCATCACTATAATAGACTCACTTCCCTAACATTTCCTGCATCACTGACCCCTCCCTTGTCAAAGACATCAAAAAGTATGTTTCAATTTACGTTATGTCCCACATTTACATTGGCCATTTTGTGGAAACATAAATACTTAAAGTCATTGACATGGATCACATTGATGAGAGCAAGGTTTTTGTTGTGACAGACAATTGAAACATCGTCATCAAGAATAACTTTCGATGTTCGTTCGTGTGCGAGTCACGAACCTCAACGAGGCCTTGCTAAGGATAAAGGAAGGCACACTCATGATAAGGATTCAAGGATAATTAATGGGTTGTGGAAACGTTGCTGAGACAATGAAGAACATGATGTGTTGGGTGAGGGAGTTGAGGTCTTTCAACATTCCCATTGTTTTACTGTTTTTTTCTAACGCTTGAAGGCTTTTTACCTTATAGGGTACAAATATAAAATAAAATTACATGATTGGTATAAGTTGAAAAGCATTTTCATAATTAGTGTAAATCGACAATAGAGAGGTCGACATTTTTTAATTAATTGACGATGCGATTATTGATTTATTAAAATATTTTTTATATCTGTGCATGGAAATCGATTTTGATATTGGATAAGTTTGTTTAAATTTAAAATAAGTATTTATTGAAAAATATTAATTGATTATTTAATAAACAGATAAGATTTATTTTTTTTAAAAAAAGTAAAAAATATTTATTTAAAAATAAGCAGTTTAAATAAATACATAAAAATTAAAAAATTATTTATTTTATTAAAAAATATTTATTAAAAAAAAACACATACACACCAATTCATTATCTATTTTCAATTTATTTATAAAAAAATAAACTAGACAAGGATATTATCTATTTTCCTTTTTTTTTTTTATAAAAAAAGTGAAATAAACAATGATATTGTCTACTATATTTTTTATTCTTTTTAATTTTAGAAGTTGAAAATTTTAATGTCTATATTCATTATCAAATTTTGCAGGTAAATCTGTTATCCCAAACGCATTTCCATAGAATTATCATCCCTAACTATGGAGGATATCACTGTCATTGAACCATCTCCCTGATCGCCAAGTTACTGCGAATTTTTTAAGTATATATAATAATATTTATAATATTTATTATTCTTTTTAAAAAATTATAAAATGACAATTTCACTCTCTAGCTACTTCCTCTCTCTCTTGTCAACTTCTAAAATAAAAAATCTAATACTATTGTTTATTTTACTTGAAAAAACAAAATAGACAATGTCATTATTTAATTAATTTAAAAAAAAAATGAAAGTAGACCGTCCTAATGTTCACTTCCGTGTGCACATATAAAAAAAATTATTTTAATAAATGAATGATTACATCATCAATGTTGACGTCTTAATTATTGATTTATACTAATTACAATAATACTTTTCAATTTACACTAATCACGTAATTTTCTTTCTATTTACACTGTTCAGTGAAAGAAGCCGACACTTGACTTTATCTTGCATGAATCTTAGTAGTTTCTCTGAAAGACATGGGTAAATTGGTTTTCGGAGTATGTTCTCTTCCGAAAAATTAATAGTTTCGAAAATAATTTTTTAGAAGGTGTTAAAATTTCAATTCTTCCGAAAAATAGTTTCTGAAAAGTGGATACTTTTAGGGGGGAAAATCGTATGAAATGTGGAAGGAAGGCGCATTAACAAAAAGAAAAGTGTAAATAACCATTGTCAAGAAAAAACAATGCATATAATTAGGATTACATTATTCTCTCTTTTGTATGCACTTTTCAGAGCTTTGGTCTAAAAGAAAAACAACGCATAAGCGATGACAAAACTTTTAATAATTAATATTTCCAATCTCTAATAAGTTTAATATTTTATTTCATTTAATAGAATATCATTTATTTATTCAATTAACTATATTTAATTTTAGTTATAGGTCGAACGCTTTTATTATTTAATATTTATATTAACTGTTACCAATTTGTATTGGTAGATAAATATAAAAAGGGCTTGAGACATTCTGAAATTTGACGTAGATACATATATATATATATATATAAATATAAGTAGATTATTTTATGACTCATGATTGCCAATATGTTAATCTTACAGTTTTAGTTATCCCTTATGTTTTTTTTTTATTAACCATAGCCGTCATATAATAGAAAACTAGAAAAGCAAGGAGAAGTTACAGTGAGAACATAAATCATTGATTAAAAGATGGATTTAGAAAGAATCACGGTAAATATGTATTATAAATAAGATCTTAATTTGTTTAGATGTAAATAATTCAAATTATAGTGAAAATATAGTTGATTAGTTAGTTAATAATAACGACTGACTGTTAATTAGTTAGTTACTTGGCTGTTGGTTAGTTACTCTTAGTGGTGTTATTCTATAAAAGGAAAGCTGTGCCACAAGTTAATTACTTGCATTAAAAGCAGAATCAGTTTTCTTTCATTCTTCCTCTTGTAATCCTCCATGTTGTATGAGTGTGTAATCATTGAATTGTGGTGTATGCATCAATTGTGAGCTACTTACAAGTGGTATCCAAAGTTTTATTCACCATCCCTATTAATCAAATATTATTTTGGTTTGAATAAAGTTAAATTTAAATTTCTCAAATAAAATTTTAGGATTTGAATCTTATATATTAAAAAATATATAATTAAAATAAGAAAACTTATTAAATTTAACGATTCAAAAATTAGTTATCAATAAAATTAATATATATTTTAAATCTATAAACCTATGAAATGATAATAAGAAAAGAATTCATGATTGCATATTATTTTCTATTGTGACATATATTAGGATATTACTCAAATCATAATTCTTTATTTAAAATTGACATTCGATCTATGAGAAGTTGGATAACATATAAATAAAAAAAATTATAAACTTGCTATCTTAAAATTTTAAATTGAAAATGATATGAAATTTATGCTAACTTTGTCCTACCAATCTCACCAAATAATTCAAACAATTGGGTTAATAGTCAATAAGAATGATACAGGTAAATAGCCAATGTATATGTGTGTGGTGCATGACCAGTGGATCGACCAGCAAGAAGGAACCAACAACACAGCCTCCAAATAGATTGATGAATAGAAAGATAAGTATGATGCAAAATACCTTCCAACTTAGGCTTTATTTCCGAGATGAATGATTATCCATTTTGCTGTGTACATGAAATATGAATGAATTTCAAAGTTGTATGGAGACGTAGTTAAGCTCTAGCAGTTATACAACAACAAAACTAAGGAACTAACACAGCTAGTTTGTGATTGGTTACGAACAGAGATGGTGGGGCGCGTGGCGCATAACTATGCAAGTAACTAGTTTGTTATTTCTTGATGGACAGATCGATCTCATGATTCTCTGAAAGCGCACAATCTTGCAGAAGCAGATGGTCAAGTAATTCCACACGCGTTGAATGCGAATGCAGCACCATCATCTCTACCGTTACATTTTCCATCCTAAAGCCTGCAAGAGTTTTCAGACATGCAAGAATTTTCTTCTTCAGCTTCAGAACGGTGTCATCCAAGTCCGCTTCTATAGGGATACGATCTTTCCAGTAGTTAGGCTCTTTCAGCATCAGCGTCACCATCCGTGACTCTTCCAACTCCTCAATTATATTTGACCATGACGCCATATGTGGCATCGGATCAGTCCTCCGCCGCTTCTCTAATTGAATCAGCTGTGACGACGATGGAAACTGTGCCGGCGACTCTTCCCATGTCATCATATCTGACGGCATATGCTGCATCGGCATCACCGGAGTCCTCGACGGCATCGGCAACATCGGAGTCCTCTGCGAAAACTGCGGCATTGGAAGTTGTAGCGGTAAGTATGGGCAACATATAAGGTCATTGTTTAGAGCATCGGCGGCGACTACGAGAACGATGCGGGAACCGGTATGGATTTCAGATTGCCAAACGCGGAGATCGTCTTGGAGAGGTTGGTCATTGAAGAAGAAGGTTTGGCACGAAATGGGAATGTGGTAAAGGTTTTGCACCTTCTCTTTGATATCGCGGACATTTTCGAAGCGATTAACTGCCATGGTGAACGTGATCCCTCCTTGCACCAGCTCTAAAGTAACCTCCATGTTTATGTCCATGTCCACACTTCAGTGGGAGAAGTTGAGAAAATATTTATGACGAGTAAAACAAAAATAACAAGTGATTACCTATATAAAGGTTTCAAGTTAAATCCATTTTAACTAATGACAATAGAGCTCACAAAATTAATTTTCATTTCACTCTTTTACTAGCCTCTATTTACAATTGTGTTGCAATAACTAACAAACTTTCCTGTCTAACCACTTTTTAACAGTTTAACTAACTAACTAACTAACAGACAGCAGAGTTTAGTTCTGATACTTCTTTCATTTGAAAACCTCGGCCGTAGAAGAATAGCGTTTGCCTATAACAGGAATGTCCTTGTACTTAATTTTTTCTTTGATTTCTTGGAATGAATCAAAGAAACCCACTTCAATACTCAAGGTTCTCTTATCCTACAGCACAAAACTCACGTCCATATCATCCCTCACTAGCAAAAATTTTGTGAAACGCTGCATTTTTCTGAAAATGAAACGCTCTCCTATTCATGTAGCAGGATATTACTTATTCAAAAAAAAGTTTGCAATATTTTTTTGATAGATTATATATAACATTACACAGTTTTTTCTCTTGTTTTATCCTTCTCAAATGTGTAGTTATTATTATTAAAAAAAAAAATTCATTATAAGTGACTCTCATTACTCGTGTCACTGTGAAATGAGCCTCTATTTTAAGTGACTCGCATTTTCTCATTTCTATTTTTGTTTGGGTTGAAGATGCTATGTAACAATATTAAATTATAAAAATTAGGTTTTATAATATCTTAAGTTAATATAAAAAATTATAATAAATATTTTGTAAAATAAAAATTGTAAATTCTAAATCAATTATATAGTTTTGACCAATTATTAGAGAAAAACATATTTAGCCTTTGTATTTTTGGTAAAATATTATTTTAATTCCTATATTATCATATTAATGAAACCAATCCTGACTTTTAAAAATAAGTAATTTTTGTTTCTATAATATGTGATTTTTTCACCAACAGAATTAATTGAAAATATGTCTGTTAAAGCGTTAGCGAGGTCTTTTAGTCTTTTTTTTTTTTAAAATCTTAAATACCTATTTTATATAGTTTTTTATATTTTAAATTAATATTAAATAAAAAATATTTTAAATGCAAAAATAATGAACCATCAGCGTTAAATTTAAATCAAGGACATGGATTAATTCTATTAATTATTTAATAGTAGTACATTTATGAAAGACCTATTGAAACAAAGAAATAATACGTATACATTAATTTATGCAACAAAATGTACCATTAAGAGAGAAAAAAATAAAAAAGATAAATTTAAATTTTAAATTTAATAAATAATAAAATATAAAAAAAATAGATACAAAAGATAATGTTATACAAATTGTTATATAAGATATTATATATGTATCACATTTTATTAAAACAAATGATACCAACTTTGGA
>JAMLFT010012393.1:0-10442 GCA_026544285.1 Pachyrhizus erosus | reverse complement strand
CTTTTCATAATTAAAACATTTTATAAATTTTTTAAATTATTACAATTAGACAATTTTATGATAATTTATCTATTAATTGTGGTGACTATTTTTATATGGGAACAAAAATTTCAATATTTTAGAAATTGGTAGGTAAGTTTTGTGAAAAAAAAAAAGAGATGATTTGTGATATTGTAAAATTTTTGCGAGAAAAATAATTAAGCTAGAAAATATAAAGTTAAAAAATAAAGAATAACAAATGTTGCATAATCAAATTCATTTGTTACCCTACCTCATCGTGGATAGTTATCATAGTTTATTGAACATTTGCATATAACCTAACTGGCGTTTTTTATTCTTTAACCTGTAAAGATAAATTTTAACTGTGAGATTTATGAATTTTTTAATTCTTCCTTAAATAACTCGATTCTTCATTTTTACTTTTTTCATTTCCTTTCTTCAGGACTTTTCTTATTTTGATCGAACAATTGATAAATCTAAAATCAGTTGCATTAATTATATTTTTTGAGACTAACAACGAAGTTTTATAGCCCGATTGTTTAATTTAAAAAATGAAGTTTATTCAATGCTAAAAAATATGGGTTTAATTTTCATATATTATCAATATAAAAAATTTAATTTAAATTATTTTAAATATAACTTTTTAAATAACTATTACATAAATCAATAATCATATTATGTGTAAATATTTGTAAATGAATATAAGCATTATCTTTTGTTTTCACTATCAGTTTATTTTAATTTAATACAAAAAATATTAAGGCCATGTTTTGTGTGTTGTTGCCTATTAGGGATGAAAAAAAGGTTATGTCAAGTCTATCCTAACCTAATCTTTATGAGTCTAACTAACTTGACTTGTAAATATACTTAAAATTTTATTTCATATTAATATTTTTTTAATACGGTCATATTAAGACTTTAAATAGGTTGATTTTTTTTAAATAAGCCAATAAACTTATAGGCTAAAATTACCCATAAATTTACAAACAAAAGGGTTTATTCTTATGTAGACCATAGATTTATGAGTTAACACGCTTATTACACTATAAATACTTAAAATTACAAAAAGAAATTATAATATATACCAATTAAAATCAACTTAAGTTAAAGAAATAATACTTTAGTTGTTAAAATAATGATTTAATATTATATGTATTAAGAATTAACATTTTTTATTAAAAATAATATTATTTATAAATAAGCTAACCCATTAAATGTAGTAAACTTTGTTTAAAAACCTTAGTCTAACATATTTAACTATAAGGACATTTTAAAATGGATTTTCTATAGCCACAAAAGTGACGGTATGAAATCTGACCATTCAAAATAATTATATATATTAAATAAATTAAGAAAGTGTAACCCAAAAATTTTAGGTCATTAGATGTCAACTGTATGATCTTGCAATTTCTTTTCAATAACAAAGAATTTGGTTCGTGATAAAAATAGTCTAAGTTATTTTTCATTCTTATTATACTGTAAAAAAAATGTTTATGATTTATTATTATTTGGAAAATATTGAAAAAACAAATAAGACAAATGAAGCTTTAATCAATCATTGTAACCGAAAGATCATGTGTCTCTTTTAGAATGATATATCTTTTATTCAAGATAAAATATCAGTCACTAGATGGAGAAAATGTATTTTGTATTGTAGTGAAGTGTTAGAAGTTAAACCCTAATAAATTAGGGAAGATAATTACATGTCATATTGTGGAGTTCAAATAAGTCATGTCTTGGTAGAGTTTTAGTGTTGAATTCATACTAGGTTAGGGTTAGCTTAAATGGCAAAAATTTTGTATCTATAAATATTTGCACATAAAATTTGTAATAAATAAAAATAAATATTTAAATGAATATTCATAAATAATTCATATGAATATATTTATTATCCTTTAATTTTGTTTGAAGTTACAAGATTAAATATTGTTGTACCGTATTGATTTTTTTAACTTATGAAATTAATTTAATTTAATTTATTAAATTTTGTTTAGACTTATGATATTGAAGTATTTTAAATTTAAATTTAGTTTTTAAATTGAATAATCTTAATTTGTAGAATTGTGTAGAGTAATTGTGTAAAATATTTTTAAAAAATTAATTTTGACCTTTATACTTTTATTTTAAAGAAAATATTAGAATAAATAAAAATTATAACTAAATTTTATTTTAAAAAAACTTTAAATTAGTTTTTATCTTTCGATAAATATTCAAGGTTATCTATAATTACATGTACATATTAAGAAAATATGTCAATATTCACTTAATAGATACCTGCTACTACATGTGTCTGCTTTATCTGATTGTCATTTTTAAGTCTAACCATATATACTTATTAAAAAATCAAGTTAATTAATATTTTCTTAAAAATGCATTTGGTTAAAAATAATAAACTTGAAATTACCAAAAATTCAATCCTAAATGGTTCAACAACAACAATAATAATAATAATAACTTTTAATTAAATTTTATAAGTGAGTCCTTAGCCTAGGTGGGTGCTTCTATAGGAAAATCTTTAATTTAATATTGTAGGTGCATCCATAGCCAAGTTGGGTACATTAGTAGGAAAACCTTTATTTGTATATCGCTAAGAGATACAAAACAACTAAATTATCTCAACTCCTTATTTTATTGATATATTTGGTATGTCTTATTAAAACCTCTTCAGCTAAAAACTCTTTCATGTTATTACAACGAAAAAAGACCCAAATAGAAAAAAAGTACATAACCATTTTACATAAATTCAACTGAGATAAAATTTCAAATGTGTTGCATTCCACGTTTGTTGTAAGAGTTCTCCCAAAAGGTACTTAAACTTGTATGCTCCATTATCCAAAGCTTGATTCACTCGAAATGGGTCATCCTAGTTAGCCACAAACTCTTCGTCTTTTGACTCCTTGGATGTCTCTCCTTCAATGCCTTAGACTAGATCACCTGCTTAGAAGGCTCATGGTTTCATTAATGAATTATGACACTTGGATGTCTTTGCTTAGTTGCTACTTCCTTGACCCTAGCTACTTCCCAAATTTCTTCCAAGCAATTGAGCTCAACTTTTATAGATTCCCAATTGTCTTTTGAGTTATATAAACCCCTTCTCCAGGTTAGCTCTCCTAGTTCAACTGATATCATAATGTTTACTTCATATGCTACTTAAAAAGGTGTTTCTCCTGTAGATGATTAAGGAGTGCATCTATATGCCCAAAGGATTTCAACGAGTTCATCAACCCATCCCTCCTTCGTCGATCCTAATCTCTTTTTTAATTTCTCGAGAATGACCTTGTTTGCTGCTTTAACTTGGCCATTTGATTAAGGATGTCCAACCAAAGTTACTCAATGTTGTATTTTCATTCCTTCATAAAAGATTTTAGGTTAAAGTCAGTAAATTGTCGTCCATCACGTTTTGAGTTGTGATGCTTGTTGCAGCTTCTACTTTGATCCACTTAATGAAATACTCACTGTCATTATGAGAAATTTACATTAATCTCTTGTAATCGAGAATGATCCCAAGATATCCATCTTTCAAGGGTCAAAAGGGCATGGTGAAAAAATTGCATGTAATTCATTAGTCAGTTGGTGTATTAAGTTGTCATGTTTTTGAAAATCGATACATTTTTATGCATAGTTCGAGCATCACTTTTGAGAGTAGGCCAATAATATTCAAATCTTAAAAATTTGGTTGTTGTCATTCTTCCTCTAAAATGAGTGCCTCAAATGCCTTTATGAATCTCCTCCATAACGTATTCAACTTGTTCCTTGGCTAAACATTTTAGCAACGTGATTAAGAACCCTCATGATTAGAAGATATCATGTCACTTATGCCTTGATCTCTCTAGCTTATTCTTTATTATTTGGAAGTTGTTTCATCTTTATATACATGTATATAGGGGTCATTCATCTTATGTCTTCTATGTCTACTTGCATACTACTGCCTTCCGCTTCTTCTGCATGGGGACTGTTATGGTATATTGGATGATGGTTATGTGTTAACCTGATTTCTCAATGCTAGTCAATTTGGCTAGCAGGTTTGTTCTTAATATATGAGATATTTCTATATGTTGAAAATTTTCCATCAAGCTCTTGACTTAATGGAAATACTTCAAAATATGAGCTCCTTTGGCTTTAAAATTTTCAGTTAATGGTCTGGTCACTAATTGAGAGTTATTTTTGCATTTAACTTTTTTGGCTTCTATTTCTAATGCTAAGGTTAGTCTGACGATGACAGCTTCATACTTTGCTTGCTTTTTGGATGTATTGAAATCAAATCTAAGAGATTCTTCAAGGACTAAACCTCCTGGTTATTCTAATATAATTCTTGCTCCACTTTAAACTTTATTAGAGGATATGTCCACTTGTAATGTCTAACACTCATCATTGTTTTGTTGGGTGTAATTCATTTAAAAAATTAGTTGAGTGCTTTGATTGTTCCCTATGGTTCAGGTTTAATCTTGAACTATAATAGCTTCCCTAACCATGCTACCATTCTTCCAGCAAGTTCAGGTTTTAGCAAAAATTTTGCGATATGATGATCCGTCTTGACTATGATTTGGTAGCTTTGGAAGTATTTCCAAAGTCTCCTTATTGCATTCACCAATCATAAAGCTAATTTTTCAACTATATGATACTTGTTTTCCAAATCTTACAAGATTCTAATAATGAAGTATATGGGATATTGGGTCATCTGTTCTTGCACCAAGACAACGCTAATTGTTTCATTTGATATCGAAAGATATACAAACATATCCTCGTCAACCTTAGGTTTTGAAAGAATTGGCAGTATGATTAGAATATCCTTTAGTTCCTAAATGCATGTTGACATTTCTCGTTTCTTGACGATTTGGCAAACGTACCAAAGTCAATTGTAATCAATGATGAGTATTTAGTCATCTCCTTAGGGACTTGATTGATACTTGATTAAGTTACAATTATATTTATCTAAGAATTTGTTGATTGGGTTGTTTGAGAGTAAAAAGTAAATGAAAATAAAGTTCATAAACAAGGTGATAACTAAGATTAAAATATATCCAATGATTAAAAAATGGGATTGAGTTTCATCTAACTTTACCCCTTTGTAACCTTAATAATGATACATATTAGCACTCTTCTTCTACTGCATTATCTTAGGATTATACTCACTCAGCTACTTCCTTAGTTATGAGATCCTAAGTTACCCTTAATAAATATCAATTCCTTGCATAATTAAGAAAAGAACTTACATTAAGACCATCCATAAAAGACCAGTATTTTATTCCTAGCAATCTGAATCATTGGGTATTTCATTTCAAACAAGATCAAAAATGTTTTCCAATTGGATTCCAAATCTAAATCACTTTATGAGCAATAAACACATAAAAAGCATTGTGAGCAAAAATGAACCCTAATAGGTAAAAGAGAATGACTCATGTAAATGAAAATCAAGACTTACATTAGAATTTAGTAGATTACATCCAACCTCAATGAAAATATATCAACCACTCATTTTGATGAGGCTTGATTCACAAAAGATAAAAAGTTGTTGAAGCCCCAAGTTGAAA
This sequence comes from Pachyrhizus erosus, assembly GCA_026544285.1. Lineage (NCBI taxonomy): Eukaryota > Viridiplantae > Streptophyta > Magnoliopsida > Fabales > Fabaceae > Pachyrhizus > Pachyrhizus erosus. The sequence goes on along the minus strand of JAMLFT010012393.1, from coordinate 4,911 downwards.
TCTTTGTTCTTTTATTCCCAGAATCTCAAAAATCCTTTTGAATTTTCAACAAACGAAGTACCCAATGGAGGAGAAAGAGAGATCCCATCCTTGCTTTACATAGGGTCCTATTTACATGGAATTAGGAAAAACAAAATAACAGAATAAAAATTCTATAAATTTGAACTAAAAATAAGATAATAGAAAAAATCCTAAATAACAGAAAATAAATCCTATAAACTTGAACTAAAGATAAGATTATAAAAAATCTAGATAGAATTCAGAAATCTTCTCTTCAATGGCCTATAAAATGACACAAATTTCATTTTAAAATATTTAAAATTTAAATGGTTGAATTTTAATTTAGACTAAACTAAAATATAAAATTTTTAACACAAAAAGGGGTAAAATAAAAGAAACTAAGAGTGAAAGAGTGTCAAAATTCTAATAAAAGACATATAAAATCAAGTGAAATAGGCTTCTAACAACATCTCACTTAAACTTTTTTTTAAAAAAATAATTTGAGAAAGAGACTGGTTTTTTTTATCAACCTCAGGAAAAACCTTGAGAGAGATGCAAGTTTTCCTACAAATCTTTGAATATCCTTAACCGTTGTCAAGTTACACATGTCTATAATGGCCTTGCATGTATCCGAGATGGCTTCTATGTATCTGTGGGTTATCTTACAACCCAAGAACTTTTCTCTTTCTACTCTAAAGACACATTTTTCTATATTTAACATGTTATGCTTTCAAATTTCACTTAATCTCTCACATAAATCATCTATGTGTGATTCAGGTGTTGCGAATTTGATGATCATATTGTCTACATACACCTTTATGTTTTTTACTATTTAAGCATGAAAATTTTTATTCATGAGTCTTTGATATGTTACTTTTACATTCTTTAAACCAAAAGACATGACTTTGTAACAAAATTTTGTTGACTTAGTAATAAAAGTTGTTTTGCTTTCATCTAGTGGAAATACTCAAATTTGGTTGTATCCTGAATATGCATCTAAAAAACTCAAGTGTTAATGCATTGTTGCTTCATCAACCAATCTGTCAATATTCGACAAAAGATATACATCTTTTGGACATCCTTTATTAAAATCCATGTAGTCTACAAACATGCATCATTTCTCATTTCTTTTTTCCACCATCATAATATTTGATAGCCATGTGGTATACTATATTTCTCAAATAAAATAAGCTTCAACAATTTATTAATTTCCTCAATAATAGTCTTTTTTTCTCCTTTCCCAATTTTTGTTTTATCAACCAATTTGCCTTTAGAACACATGAACAATTTATGACAGTGAAAGGTCAAATTGATTTTGGGCATGTCTGCTACAGACCATGAAAATAGATCCATATTATCTTGAAGGACTTTGATAATTTCTTCTAATATTTCTTCCCCCATACTAGTTCTATCCAAGTGCATTGTTCTTGATTCTAGCCAAGTTGTCATTTACATGTGTCTTTGTTAGGTTCTTTCCTTTGATAATCTTTTATTCTTGGATTTAGTTCTACGTAAGCAATTGTGTTGGATTCGACCCATGGAACCTTCTTCTCCATCAATAGACTTATTTTCAAGCTAGTGGCGTAACATTCTCTTGTTATCTTCTAGTCAACGTGGATTGTGATGATTTTTCCCTTTAATGATGGAAACTTCAATGTTAAATGGAGAGTTGATACTATGACTTTGAGGGCATTGAGTTAGATTGTCCCTACAATATACTGCAAAAAATGTTGGCATTAACTATTATGTATCAAATCTTTATCATCTGATAATCACCTCCCTCACCAAACTTCATGTATAAGTCTATATACCCTTTTATATCCACCATTTCACGTAAAAACCCAACGAGTTGGTCATTGTACAACCTTATTTTTTTCTTTGATATCTCTATCTATTTAAAGGTAGACCAATATAAAATATCTATTGAGTTTTCCTGATCTACCAAAGTCTTTCAAAAAGTGTAATTACCAAAATTTTAGAGATATGACCATTGGATTGTCTTGTTCAAAATCAACAACCTTAAAGTTTTCATTTGAGAAGGTGATTATAAGCATCTTCACATGTTTTCTCCCTTCCATTGCATTTACCTATTGTACTAGTCTCAAGTTTTTTTTCGTGACAAAGAAGATGCCCCTCCTCTTGCGATGGTGTTTATCATATGCATTAAGTTGTCCCCTTCTCGATTTCTTTCTTGGTCCTTATCTTCAACTTGCATATTAAACTCCTTTCTTCATTTTTCATCACCTCTACAAGCATCACTTCTGTAACCTCTTCTAAAACTTTGATCCAAGTCATAGGTTGCTCTCTAAACAAATTCTTTCAAATGGCCAACTTGTATTAATTTTTTAATTTTTTCCCCTTAAGGCCAAGCATTCCTTAATTAAGTGGTCATGGTTATGATGGAACCGATAATGGTTTCTAGTATTGGTATTTGGAGGCGTTACGACCCTTCTTAGTGATGGAAGAATATTTGTAATAAGTGCCTAAATTTTTTTTAACATTATTGATGTTCAAAGGTATGTATTGGGAGTAATTCTGCCAAACTAGTTCTTTATAATCCCTGTTGAAGTTGTCCCGAGTTTTCTTCTTGTCCTCCTCATGGTCCTTCTTCTTTCTCCCCTATTCTGTTCTAGTTTAGTTTTTAAATTCTCAACTCCTTCATCTACATGAATTTAGTTGTTCTTCTTCTTAACTTATCCATGCCAACCAACAGCTTCTTACATAGGCTATTTACAAATGATTCAGGTTTGAGTGTTGTGATTAGATGATGAAGAGTTACTGCTAGTTTGAGGTCTTGCATATTGAGTGTGACCTTGCTAAATCTCTCCATAAAAGCCCTTAATGTCTCCTTATTTGATGAATAATAACTAAGGCTAATGAGGTTAGATGATGTGGACGAGTAGTTGCAAACTATGTTCCAAATCTTGTGATCAACGTGTTTAAACTATGAATTGAATTTGGTAAACCAACTCAAGGTAGAGTTTTTTTATGTTTGAAAAACTCTACACATTATTGCATCTTTCGTGGTGTATAGTCTGACTTGTGTAAAAAAGACATCGACATGTTCATCTGGGTCCGTAGTGTCATCATATTGGTATAATGCCAATCCTTTCTAATTTGCTAGAAGTAGGGTTTCCCTAATGGCATCAATAAAAAGTTGTCACCTAGTCATGACGTCAGCTGAGCTTATTAACATGGGTGTCTGATTGGTGTTCTCCTATTGACTTATTTTCGATTATTTATACGCTAATTTCCTGTTAGGGTAAACAAATGTGTTGGTCTTCATGTGCTCATAAAGTGTTTTTGTTGGCTAAGATGGTTTTTGGGTTTTTGACTGATTACGCATCTTAGCATTCTCTTTCTTCAACTTTTTCAATTCTTCTTCATGTTTCTTTTTCATAGTTTCCATCTTTGCTCTCAACTCCCATATTACTTCCGAGGTGTCCATGTTGGTTCGCGATGAACGTCCTCCTTTAGCTTCTTCTAAATCGAGGTTTTGCTTACCCAACTCTTGATTCTTCCTACTCCTTGTTAAAACCATAATCTTGAGTTGAAAGGGAATATTTTTTGAGCTCCATGGTGGATTCCAAAATGTAGTTGTAAAAGGATACAAAATGTTCAAAATAGTTTATGACATCATACTAATTAATAAGGTATTTAAAAACATTTACATTAGACTATTCTATCAAACTCCTTATGATGTGATAAGTCAATGGACTATCAATGTTATTGTTATATTATTAGTTAACATTATTATTTAAAAATAATAGCTAAAACTAATAAAATTTAAATATTTAAAGGACTAAAACAAAAATAAAATAAAATAAAATAAAAAACCTTATTTTATACTAATTAAAAGGTTATTTAAAATTATATTTAATTATAAAATATCAAACATTATATATGAGCTACCTTCTTAATTTATCAATTTCTTTCCGTTCAACATTAATAAATTACTTGGAATCATATAAAGAATTACATAACTCAAGATTCTCAATATAACAATTTAAACTTTAGAATATGACAATTTCACACTCTTTCTTTATATATAATAATTATCACTTTTTAAAATTAAAATGAATAATAATTAAAAACATTATTATATAAATTCACAAAAAATTGCAATACTTTAACTATCGAAAAATTAGTTCAATGTCAATGATCTTTTTCATAATTAGAAATGATAATTACATGTTGACTCTACATATCTGCAATGGGAATAAGTCTCGGATTGTATATTTACTTGCAAAATTTTATAAGGATGGATGTGAGTACACAATAGTGAAAGTAAACAATAAAATTATTAACTTCTAAAACCAAAAACCATTAACAAAATTGTACATTATTATTGTGTACTTCACTTTAAAAAATAATAAATTAGACCATGTTATTGTCTATTTTACTTTTAATTGAAAAAATAAAAATAATATCAATTTTTATATACATTTATAAAATTTTATTTTGATAAATCGAGAACTACATTGCCAATTACTTAAAGAATATAAACTATTCTATTATTAATTTACACTAATTATGAAGATACCTTTCAACTTACACCCATTATATAATTTTACTTTTGCATAAATATAAATTTGATTTTTAAAAAATGATATATTTTTTTATCTTTTAAAAAAAAATTGATTCGTTAAATTTATTTATTTTTATTTTAGTCTTTATCATTAAATAATCTTTTAATTTTAATTTCTATTATTTTTTAAATAATATTATAATAACAATTTCAATAATTTAATAACTCGTTACGTCATTAAAAATTTGACAGAATAATTATGTGTAATTTTTTATATCAAATTATGTTTTTAAATTTTTTATTAATTAATATAAAATTATTAATTATTTAGAACGCATAAAGATATAAAAATATAATTTATTAATAAAAAATTATACATAATT
>JAMLFT010012392.1:0-10443 GCA_026544285.1 Pachyrhizus erosus | reverse complement strand
AAATTCTATTCACATGCATATATTCATATGTGTGTGTATATATATATCTACTACTCAATTTAGGCTAAAGATTTTTCTTAATTTTGTAGATAGGCTATTATTAATTTTTAATTAATTAATTAATAAATCTTTATTACACTAAAAATTATAATAACAATAATTAACTTCTTAAAATATTTTTAATTTAAACGCAACTTCTCATAACACCAATATTATTAATAAGAATAAATATCATTACTCTTAAAAGAACAATTCTCTTTACTACAATTTTCTTATTATTCATTTCATTATGTGCTATTTTCTTATTTTAATTATTAATATCATAGTTATTTTATTTTATTAAGTTTTTATTTTTAACCGGATGTTAGAAACCACTTTCATTGTGTCAGAAAAAACAATATCACCTTTTAGGTATATAACTACCAACTCTATAGTCTATCACATTCTTTATTTTAAAAAGGGACAAACTTTCTCTCTTACTGTGAGAACAAACCCATACATTTAATGCAACATAAAGGGAAAAAGCTCTTACTAAACAGTTATTATTCTCATTAATTATGAAAAAAGAATTAGAAAAAAAAGAAGCAATACACTCAAAAACAATTTTCTAGATGATACTATATGCACTAAAAGTTTCATATTCTTTGTATTTTCAAAACTCTGTATCTTGCAATTAAATTTCATATTTTCGTTGTTGTGAGTTATCTTTACAAAAAGCCTTTGTGTTTTTGTGAAAGTCTATAGGAGTTTAGCATATTAAAGAATACTTAGATTAAGTAATTTCAAGTTGAGATTACAATGTTGTAAGGCGTGAAGAGGATTAGAGAATACTTGTTGTAAGTTGTCTTGGCTTAGTAGAATTCATTCACATTGAAAAGACAAAATATATTTCTCAAGTTGGAGATTAACTAATATAAAATTTGTCATGTGGTTATCTCTCATTTCTCTCTTTACATTTTTTATTTGGACTAACTTTTGATCACCTTTACTAATATTTTTATTGTGAAAAGTTCTCAAAGTATACATACACACAATTCAACCTCCTTTTGTGTGTATCTTGTTACTTTAGATGGTATTAGAGCTCAACTTCTAGGATTTAAGAATGTAACAATGCATGGTTAGAAACAATCTTGAAGCACTATGGAAAATGAAGGACAAGTTGTTAAGAAAGCTAACTTACATCATGAAAATACATACTTATTTGCCATTATAGAGTATAGTAGTGTACATTCTTGCACAAAAGCAAACATATTCTCTATGGCACACAATGGTACAAGATAGGCTAGATAAGCAAGTTGCTTTATCTTATAAGAGTGACAAGTTAGTGAAAATAATTTATTGCAATATTTAATGCTTTAACATTCCCTTTCTTTATTTGAAGAAGACAAAAGATAATAAAAAGATATGTCTTTAACAATTGCCTTTGAAAAATGTCTATAAATAGCAAAGTATTTGGAGCCAAGAAGAAAACATTTTGACAAACTTATTAAGCTATATTAAACACTATATTATTTATCTCCCTTTTGAGTGTAAAATCTATAAATAAAAAGACTTCTGCCAAAACTTTCCTATTCACTTGTAAGACAAAGTAGTTTATAAGTATTACCTTATCTTTTTCTAAGTGAAAATGTGTGGAGCCTAAAAACGCTTTGATGAGTTATTCAAGGCCATTATCCTTTTTAAGTTGTTTATCCTAACATAAGAATCAAGCTTTGATATCATTTGTTAATCAAATGACTTCAATAACTCGATGGAAAAGGTATTTGGGTCCTTTTAAAATCATTTTCATGTTCCAACTTTACTTATGAAGAAGTAGTTTCTAGAAAAAAAATGAAGAGAGAAATCTCAAACCTTAACTAGAACATCCCAAAATCCTTAGTACTAGAAATAAGAAATAGAGAAACCTTATCAAGACTTTAGTCATATTATTTGTATTACCTTTATTATTGTTATTATTGTTTTCATTATTATTATTATGTTAGTTTTATAGTAATTATATTATATTTGTGTTTATTGTTGTTATTATTATCGTGTTGTGATTACTATTTTTATGTTATGTGTTGTTGCTAGTATTATTACACCATAATATTAGGAATTAGTGAGAATAAGATGATAAGACCTAAGAGAATGTTTAAGGTCCAATAAGGGACTAAATCCATCAAAAAACAACACTAGAACTCTCTTTTATGCCTTAGTCCAAGTGAGTGTTTCCCTTTTTCCCACCCTTAACTTTTAAATTGCATCTTTTTTTCCTTTTGAACTATAGGTTTGGATATTTAGGAATTTTGGTGAGTTTGTATGATTGAGGGGTTTATTGGATAAATTAATCAATTACAAATGAAATATAAGTGATTAAATTTTTTTTGTATACTTTGGTACTATTTAAAGGTAATGGATGACTCTTCATAACATGGATTTATGATCTTTTCAACTTGTAGATTGTAGGATTATACAGATCACATTGATGTTTTCTTAGTGCTCATGGTTTTTGGGTTCATGTTTGAGGACCTATGTTAAGCATAATGAATGTGTGCTTAACACCCATGGATTTTAGGTTCAAGTTTGATTATTCATACTAAGCATAATTAAGCAAGTTAAACATGAGGTGTTACTCGTGCTAAGCAAGTAGTGAGTAAGATAAGCACAAACACCCTATAGAGCAAGCATGGGGTTTTTGGATTAGTGCTCTAGGCATGTGGTGGACGTGCTAAGCATAAGGACATCTAGAGAGAAAGTTTGGAGTCTTTTCTCTAACATGTTAAGCACAATTTTGTATGCTAAACGTGAGGCTTTTATGGACTAAATACACAGTAGGTGCATTATGTATGATTCCCTTCCCCCCCAAAAATAATAAGAGTGGTCTAAGGATGCAATATTTGTGTTAAGCTTGACCCTCTAGACAATAAGTACTTTCTAACCCAATGAAATATTAGGTAAGAGTACATAATTGCTTTCTATGCTTATCTCCTTATATAATTGTCATTGTTTGGACACCTAGATGTGTCTATATGTAATATGCATGATTCCTAAGTGAACAAAATTTTAATCTCATGTTGGTAATCTACGTCTAGACTTACGAAGTAGATAGTTTATTATGATGAGGATGATGGTAGTTGTGATATATGTGTCTATATTGTTGATGGTTTGGCAAGCATACCAAATTCACTTATAACCAGTGATGAGTAGAAAGTAATATCTTTAAGAACTTGGTTGATATTTGATTAAGCTACAATTATACTAATTAAGAAATCTAGTTTTACTTACAAAAATATTCACAATGGTTAATTGGTTGATTTGTTTTAGAATGCAAAGTAAATGAAAATGAAGTTCATAAACAAAGCAATAACTAATATTAAGATATATATGAATGATTAAAAGCTGGGATTGAATTTTATCTAACAGTACTCCTTTGTAAGCTTAATAATTATACATATGAAAACTTTTCCTCAACTGCATTATCTAGGATTATAGTCACCCAAACTAATTCCTTAGTATTGAGATCTTAAGTTACCTTTATAAAAATCAATTTCTTGCATATTTAAGAAGAGAACTTGCATTAAGAGCATCCATAAAGACCAATATTTGGTATTTTACCCTTAGCAATCATAAGCATTGGGTGTTTCATTTCAAACAAGATCTAGAAAACATTTTACAATTGTATTCCAAATCAAAAATCATTTTACAAGTGATCAACATGTAAAAAGTGTTAAGAGCATAAATGAAACACTAATGACTAAAAGAGAATAAAACATATATATGAAAACCAAGAGTTATATTAGAGTTTAGTAGATTACATCTAACCCTAAAGAAAATATATTAGCCACTCATTTCCATAAGAGCATACTCACAAAAGATGAGAAGATGTCGGAGCCCTAAGTTGGGATTTTGTTCTTTCGTTCTTGAAATCTTGAAAATCCTTTCAGATCTTTAACAATAGAGTTATCCAATGGAGGAGAAAGAGAAAAGCTACTCCTTTCTTTGGTTCATCCTTTTCTGCCCTAAAAGAAAATATCTATTTTCTATTTATATCATTTGACCTTTTCAATAGTAAAATAAATCTCGAAGAGTTTCACTCGAGAGCTGGAATTTCACTCGAGTGAAATTGAGGCAAAAAATCTTCAATGTTTGGCAGAACTTGCTCAAGCGAATTTCCTCGCTTGAGTGAATTTGAGGTAGAAAGCTTACTTGAGAATTTTTTTAATTTCTTTCTTAAGCTTTCTACTTTTTCTCTTAAATCACCTTTTCTTTTCTTCATTGGCCTATAAAATAACAAATTTTATTTAAGAGCATTCAAAATTTGAATGGTTGGATTTCAATTAAACTAAATTAATACATAAAATTTTTAGCATCAAAGAGGTTAAAACAAAATAAACTAAGAGTGAAATAGTGTCATAGTTTTAATAAAAAGACATATGAAATCAAGTAAAATTGGTCTCTAACGTATATATATAATGAGAGCCTGGGAATAAGTTTTCTTGTAAACTTGTGAATGAATAATGCATGACCCTCGAGGTATGAATTGGAGATGTAATTAGGTACCATTGAGATACGTGACCAATGAGCTCAAGTGGTATCGTAGTAGTGAGAAACCTAGCCTATGAAGGATACGAATAGGCTCATTGTGTGGGATGAGAAGTATAATGGGACTAGTGTTTTATTTGAGTTGTGACATACATCATTTGTTTGAGTCTTGAATTGTTATGAAATATATACAAGTTGGATTATTTAGGTCATGATAGGTTTAGCCTAAACCTTGGGAGTCCAAAGACCTAATATGAAAACCCTAATGGCCTATACTTATCCCATAGGACTAGGACATACTTTGAAAGCTGGGTAACATTGACTGGTCACTAAGTGGATATCATTATATTGTATATAATTTATACCAAAGGTATCAACGTTCTTTACATCTCTTTTAGGTAGAATTTCTTCCTTTACTGGTGAGTTTAATTCTACAACTCTTTCACACTAATTTAACAGTTTAGGATATCCCTAATGTTCACCTTGCATAATTTTATTCTTAAATAATAACATACCATCTCACATCCATATTTTCCTCAATTAGAAGTCATAGAATGTTTTTCATGCTTTTAACCTTGGTATCACATTAATTTTCATTATTATCCATAATCACATATTGTTCTTTCACTCTCTCACTCACTCATACACTCACACACACACACATATAGGCTTGAATATATTTTTGGTCCTTAGTAAATTTTTTAATTTTTTTTTTATCCCTAATAAATTTTTATTAATTTTTTTATCCTAATAATTTTTTATTTTATTTTTGGTTCCCAAATTTCTTTAGACAACACTTTAGAGACCTAGTGAGAGTATAGCCATGACAAATAAATGAGTGAATTATTGGGTAGAAAAGTCTAATCCACCTGTAAAGTCCTTATAACATTCACTAAGATATTATGTTTCATTCCTTTAAGTTTACTCCTTTTTAAGAATAGGTGATGATGTGTGCTGGTGAAGTTAAAGCATACACTAAAGACATAACTTAATTGTATTTTGCATTCCCATGGATTTTTTTTGCATTGTATGACTTTCATGATATGAGAGGCATTTTGTATTCAAATGTAATTGGTATTTCATTTATAGCTTGTATATTTATTTGTTAACTTTCGCATGATGTGTTGTATAAATGTTTAAATTCTCGTATTCTAAGAAGTTAAGTGTGGTTATGATAATACCCTCTAAGGTGTTACACTAACTCAATAAAAAAATCTAAAGCATAATTTAAAATCATATAAAGCAATTAAATAAGTTTAGAGATAAAAGAACATGCATCAAGATTTTATACCAAATTGGTACAACCTATTGCCTACATCCAATCCCTAAGATGCGCTTGAGATTTTCACCATGCCAAAGTATTACAGAGCAACAAGCCTTTTTTAACTTAAGAAAATCCACCTTAATAAACCAACAACAAGACACTCCTTTCTAAACACTATTTTCTAGTCCTTAAGGAGCATTTACCCTAGTGAATCTGAACATACAATAACAAATCTTTTACACTTACGGTAGCCTAACTTGGCAAACTAACCGTCAAACACCCCCAACCCATACCTCTCATATTAACCCTTTAAAGGAAACCACCTTTGAATACAAAAAGAAAAGTTAAAAGTTTTTTTTAAGTCTTGATAACAAAAATTGAAGCTTTATGGTGTTTTCCTTCTCAACTAAGAATTCTCTAATGATCTCTTTCAGTTTTTCTCTTGTTTGATTTTGTTAAAGGTTTCAAGAGGTATATTTTTTAAAAATATGTCTTTTTTCTTTAAGCAAAAGAATAAAAAAAATCTTAATCTTGTGAACCACTTATTATGCAAAAATCACACAAGGTTTTGAAGTTTACCATTGTAGCGTGCTTCACAATCCCAAAGCACCAAAGCCAAAAGTCTCCAAGTAATATCTTTTTATCACCAAGCATCAAACTACACAACACCTTTACTTAGTCAACATGAGCAAAATAAAGTAGGGTCTTAGTGTTAGTATAGGGTTTTTGGGATTGTAATATGATGTCATCAATTAATTCAACAACCTTGGGGGTAAGGTAGACACCTTCTTATATAGGAGGCCATGACCTCACCCTAATCCTTCATTAAGCTTATAGTTACAAGCCCAACATGTATCTATCTTACTAAATCCAATTTGATAAAATCATTTGTTAATAACCTTTTATTAACCATTGAATAAAGTAAATAATATATATAATTTAATAAATTCCTTCAAATATTTACTCTATGAGTGTGACCCTATATATTCCTACCAAATATGGTTAGGCAAAAACTCACAACCCAATTCAAACTTGACTAAATCGAAAAAAGAAAAGTGTTCGGATGAGTTCAAGAGGATTGACAAGTAGAATGGGTTATATTTTCGATTAAGTAGGGGTTAAAATAGGCAAGTTTGGGTTTGGTTTTTTAAACCTATCAAAACCCAACCTATTAGAATGTAGATAAAATATAACAAAGTTGATATATGTTTAACATGTAACGCCCCTTTTTATTATTTTTAAGGAAGCTATATCTAGTTAATTTTTATCACTGGTAAAATTTCAAATCTAAACTTGTCAGGGGAGTTACAATTTGATAGAAGATAACATTTCACACATATTCGTTCAACTTGACTTTACTCATAACATGCTCAACTTAATATAAAAGGCAGATAAAAGTATAAGTAAAATTATTATTACATTCTCATAATGTCTCAGTAGATAAAACAAAATATCATCTAAGATAGTTCTTCATAGCCAAATCATCTAGTCAAATCTTTCAAAAAGATCTTCTTCCTCTGAAGAATCTTCCCTCCTGTTTGGATAGTTTGCTCAAATTGAACCCATTGAGGACTAAGGGTGTGAAGAAGTCTAAGTATGTTGTTGGGTTACAAGAACACCAGTGAATTTGGGAGGTGGAGTCTAAGATAGAACTACAGGTATATCTATATGATGAAATTTTCATGGAACTATGATGTTGGTAGGTATAAAGGAAAACTTAACAAAGCCCATAAAGCTATAATCTCCCTGAATTTTATCATGAGTCCATCTCCCTTCCAGAGGTATTATGGACAGGTGAAACAAGGGTTGAAATTCTTCTACCATCTGTATCTAAAAAAATGTGGGGGTTGTAGAAGTGAGTCATCTATCCTTAGACATACACATACATATATAGAGAGTTTCTAGCTAACGTAGATTCTCATCTCACCATAACATGCCTAATTAGGGATTCTACTCGATTTAGGGCCCTTCACAGCCTCCAATACTACTATCTCCTAGAGGACTTACACGAACGTCTCAATAATGGTCCAAATTTTCAAATCTTAGGTTGACGATCGGGTGTACATATCCTGCCTGGTACTGGGCTAGGATACTCTTAATCCAATCTTGGTAATGTTTTATTTTGTCGGGAACGTCAAGCCGGTTCTGTGACGCCCTCTTCAGTCTGAGCGGTTCATAACTTACCACTTTATCTACCCCAAGGTCTCACCAGAGCCTGCATACATTCTTCAAGTACCTTGTGTGGTGAACCTTTGCATCCTCCAATCTTATTTCTCACTCGTTGGGGTTTTTCATCCAATTTACCTTCTTTATTTCATATGTCAAAGCTACCTTGGTATTGGTGGCATGCTCATATATCTATGGATAACATCCATTTTTCATCTTTATGTTGCAATCATTTTATAAATATCATCATTGTGTGAGCATTTCTCAATTCATCTTCTATCCTAGGATTACTTCATAAATTTACTACCTCATATGGATAGTTATCATGAATATGTAACCTCTGCTATTAGTACAGGTAGTAAATCATATCTCTATTATCAATTCAACACATTTAAGATCATAATCAATGATCACAACAATCAATAATACACATTACCATCAAACAACAATATAGGGGAAAAATGGTCATTTCACATTTTTCTTTTTAAATTCCTTCCTATATTTATATATTTATTTTGAAAAGGTATATCTAAGTAGATTTTGAATCTTTATTTATATTAATTTGGAAAATTTTACTAAAAAGGGATACTTTAGTAATTTTATCTTTAGAGGGGTATTTTGGTTATTTCATAAAATTTATTCCTTTAGGATTCTTCTTATCACATTTATGACCCTTAAAATTTTTATAAAGGTAACTAATATCATTATGGAATGCTTAGACTATTTTCCCTAAATTTAATATAATTAATATAGTAATAAATTTTAGTTTTTATAACATAGGGGTATTTTGGTCATTTTGAGGATAAAAATTCATTTTTTAGGATTTTCAAACTCTAAGAATGACATAACTATCCTAAGTTAATATGAAGAAAATTTTATCAATATTTCTCTTAATTTTTACTAATAATATAGTTAAAATTTCAAATTTTCATACTTAGGGATATTTTGGTAATTTTGTAAAAATTACAATTTATATCACTTTAGTATTTAGAAATATTGTCATAGAGCTTTAATAGAGATAACTTATGTATCCATTTCCATGGTTGAGTAATGAAAATAACAAAAGATTTCAAAATTTTTGGTTTAGGGGTATTTTGGTAATTTTTTAATCCTAGGAGCAAAATGGTTATTTTGACCTTTGATCATCTTCTTCCTCACCTCATTTTTGGTTTTTGGCAAGAAACTTGTTTTGAATTTCACCATTCTTCTTCCTTTTCGTTTTGAGGTTCGTTTTGTTAAAATTCAAACCCTATGGAGGTAAATTTGCTCATCTGAACCATGTTTTTCCTTGGAATTTGGCAAAAAGTCAAAATGTACATTGGAGCAGAGCCATGACCTCTACCTTGGTTCGATTCTCCACTTCCTTAAACAATTTTCGGCAGTTTTCTATCCAGAATCTTTCGAATATCATTAATAAAGTTTTTTTAACTCATGATTTTGTCAAAACCCGTCTCTACACCTCAATTGATTCTTTTCTGTTAAGAGTTTTGGTATTTTCAAATTCAACTCATATTTGGAGAATTTGACCATCCTAGGGTGTTAAATTTACAGGAATTCAAATCAACCAAATTTAGAACGATTCTACTAATTAAATTTGAAGAAAGAATGACTCCTCCTACCTTTTTCCAAGTTTTCCAGCAAGAGTTTGATGAAGCTTCGGCAACAATGCGAATCTACGATTCTTCTAACGTTTCTTCAATTAAATGGAACTAGGAGGAAGCTTAAGTTAAGGCAAAGCTTTCAAGATTACAAATGAGGAATAAGGGATTCAAATTTGGCTTGAATTAGAAGATTGAGTTTTCCTCTTCAACATGATTTTTTGGTTTGCAATAACCAGTATTTATAGAGTTCTTCTTGTATGATTTCTGGATTATTAAATTTGCGTATGGTGGGCTATGAGGCTAGGCACGCTACAGGGTAGGATCATGGATGCAAACGTAACCATGGTGGTGTGTAGAGTTTTGAAGCTCGAGGAAGAAGATGGCGGAGCTACTTCAATGGCGATAAGGCATTTGGAGGAATGTTTAAGTATCTTATATTTGTAAAAATAAATAGCGATGAGCCTAACAGTTAAATGGTAACCCCTGCATCCTAAAACTTCCTAACAACTCCTGAATTCCTACCTTCAACTCCGTCCCACACCCCTTTTGCATTTTACGTTTCTATTTGTTTATTTATCCAACGCTTTTACCTTTTGTTTTAAATGGGTTGCTGTTTTACTACCCAAAATAGGTAGGTCAGTTGGCTAGATGCGTGTTTTCTCTTCTCTCCTAATAGTGTCTAGGTTCGACCCAGCCCTGCCCCCCTTTTCTTATTTTCCTTTTCTTTTTCCACTTTTTATTTTTCTTTTGATTTTTCTATTTTTAATTTTTAATAATTTTATTTTTGATTTCTAAATTCTTCAAAAAAAATCCTATAAATTGGTACATATTTTTATTTTACTAGTTTTATATTTATTTTCACCCAAATATTTATTTTATTAGTTTAATTTA
>JAMLFT010012391.1:0-10444 GCA_026544285.1 Pachyrhizus erosus | reverse complement strand
TTTAGATTTAAAATAAAAATATTTTAGGAAATTATTTGTGATTATTGTAAATATTAGAATAATAAAAATTATTAATTAGAAAATAAACAATAACTTGGTTACAAAAATCTAAGAAAACTTTAGCTATAGATGATCAATAGATAATTATAAAAATATATATAGGAGAAATAAAATTTTAGATTAAAGAATAAGATAAATTGTAAGTGTATATATATATATATATAGATTATTTAAAGTAAATATAAAATTTATAAAAATATATTAGAAGTGGAAAAGATATAAGAATAAAAAGAGAAAAATACGAATTAATTTGTAGAATTTTTAGAATAATTAAAAACTGGAAAATATTAATTATATAATAAAATATATAAAAAAATATAAAAAAAAGTTGAAAAAAAATCAAAAAGAGGAAGTTGGGAATCGAACTCAAGTCGTTGGAAGAGGTAGCAAAATGTGTTATCACCTAGGCTGCCAATCCAGATTGATTTATAAGGCACCCAATTGTGTAAAAGGCTATAATAGAAAATAAAGAGAATAAAAGAAGAAACAAGTTGATGAAAAGGAGAAATAAGGGGTCAAACCCGCAAACTAGGAGGCTAAAGAAGGAAGAGAACGTGTTTGTCACTAGACCGCTAGACCCATCCGCATTTATAACTAGAAATAATAACTATATGAGTTATTCTCCTCAAAATATCAAAAAATAAACACGAAAAACAAAAGCTAGCTCAGAAAGGCTCGAAGGGAGGGACCTGACACTTTAAACACAACGTCTTAATCGTTGAGCCAAAGTACGTTTAGTGAAAACTTATCGTTTTTAAATGTATTTGATTTATGTTAAAAATGTAAGAACCACCATGGATGTAGTTGACGAAGTTCCTTCTTCCTTGAGCTATCCTCCCCTACAAATTGTCATTTCATAGCCTACTATCCTACAACTTGTGCAGCAACCTTTTCCCATGCCCTATGAATTAAATAAACCAAAAATAGAGCCAAGAAGCACTATAAAACAGAGGATGCCATGTGATTCAAGTCTATCTTATGTAGATTTAAGGTCGAATCCTCTTCAAGAAGAAGGGGATGATACAAGTCTATCTCATGAAGATAAATACATGAAATATTGGAAGTAAGAGAAGGCTTGAATGATTAAGCTTTTTTTGGACTTCTTTGAGTCCAATCTCATTGCGTCATCTATGGGCTCAAGCCCAACATGTACATACTTAGTATAGGTTCCTTTGTTTTTGGGCAATTGTATTTAGGCTCCTTTTAAAATAGCTAGTAGTTGGATTGTATTTAGGTCATTTAGTTTGGGACACCTTTTGTGACCATTCTCAGCCTAGAGAATGAGTTCCTTGCTTGGTGGGCTTCCAAGCCCATTCTATGGACTTTCTAAGCCCAAACTGAGTTCTTCTCCAAGCTACATGAGTTAGCTTCCCTTATAAGCTTGTGTAGCTTCCCTTGCAAGTTTGTGTAGTTTTCATTGCAAGTTTGTATAACTTTCCTTGCAAGTTTGTATAGCTTCTCTTGCAAGCTAGGATTTATGCCTATATATGGTTGTAAAAATCAAACTAGAAAAAAAAAACTTTTGAATAATTTTTAATGAAATGTTATTACGTGTTTTTAGAATTATCTCTCTAGTTTCTAGTAGGTGATTTCTCTTAGATTCCTTATCAAAGTATACAAGCTTTGTGACTGATTCTCACATTCCTTATATTGAAGCCTTGATTCAAGTGGCAAAAACCAATTCTTCTCCCTAGTCGATTGCTTATTCTTGAAGATTTCACATGTGAAGATGAAGATCCTTGGAGTTTAGCTTCATTGAAACCTTGGAGCTTATCACCATGGACAGAGGAAGCACGAAAATGAAGAAAAGAAACATGCAAAATTCGTCAACGGATTTAATGACATTTTTCCTTTTAATTCACAAAATCATTCAAAAAGCAATTAGCTACTTTCCCAATTAGAAATTCGCACAAATAGAGAAGAAGAATTCAAAAATGAACCTTCGCTGAAAAACTCAAATTTCTACCCGAAAAAACTCGAAACCAGTTAGGAGGAGTCTTTATTCTTTGATTTTCTTTTTGATATTCAAATTCGAAAGGGATTGATTGTTGAATTGAGCCTTTGAATGGTTGGAAACACGAATGAATGATTGAATTCATTTTTGTTGTTCCTGGTAGCCTCTACGATTGCTAGTTTACAGGGGAACGTCTATTGTTGAAATTCAAATTGAATCTTGAGTAGTTTAGAAACTCCATATTTTGTTGTAAAGAAACTGAGCAACAAATATTGGATGATTGATTTTCAAAATTCATGGCAAAGTTGTAAGTATTTCGAAGAATTTTGAAAAATTCCAATCCAAGTTCTTTGCCAATTAGCTAAGGAACTCGAGTAGTATAATGCCTAGATCAATCAGGGTATTTTTGGTTAGATTAAGGTGGTAATTCATTGATCTTGCATTATTCATCAAACAAAAATATATTAACGCATATGGAATTGCTTTTGTGAGTTATAGATTCTTAGCAAAGAGAAGAAAAAGTATGTGTTAGAAGTTTATGGGTGAGAAAATTAGAGAGAGAAGGAAGAAGAGAGAGAAATAGAGAAAAATAAAGAAAGGAAGAAAGAGAAGTGAGAGAGGAATAGGAAGAGAATAAACTAATAATAATAATAATAATAATAATAATAATAATAATAATAAAAGAAAAAGGAAAAAGATTGTCAATGTTAGTCACTAAATGATTTTTTTTATTTGTTCAAATTCTTATATCTAATTATTTCCTTTTCTTTTACTTAATACATGATTATAAATACTTTATATAATACAAGTGGTTGAGAAGAGGATCTGTATGAAAAGATAAAAGAACTCATTATTTTTTTCTTAATTACTGTTCATTATTACTATTTATTACAGAATAGAAATGACATCTAATTTTGTTAGGACTAAATGCTTGTCTCTACTGATCATAGAGGAATTGTGTGTGCTAGGTTCTATGATTATTGTCTCTTGAAGATAGAACTTGAACAATGAACCTTAGGATAAAAGATAATTAGCGGTTTATGAAAATCATAAGTCTTTGTGATGTCGATGATTCTTCCTATATGGGAACTTTTGACCAAGATAAGAGTAATGACAATTACTTGACTCTACACCATAATGGTCAGACGCTTGATGTGAAATTAATTAATTAAGGGGATGCCACCTCAAAGATTATAATAAGTACTACGAGAATTAGTTGTCAAGAATGTTGGAAAGAGTTGTCAATTCATATAATAAATATACGTATGAGAATTCAGACATGAGTACTGCATGAATTGACTATAGAAGGTACTTAGGGAATGTATGCAAGCTCGATGGAGTCCTTCGAGGTGAATAAGGTGCCAAGTTTGTGACCGGCTCTAATATAAAAAGATTCATAAAACTGGATTATCGTACTCGATAAAGCGAAGCATTACCATGATTGGTTAAGAGTATCCAAGTTGATGTACCAGATAAGATATATACTCCCAACCGTCACCCAAAAAATATGGATATGGATTTAATGATATGTTCTGTGTAAGGCCTCTTGAAGTTAGAAAATTTGAAGGTAACGAAGAACCATATTACGATTAGTAATCATAAGTAAGCATGACATGGCGAGGTGAGGGTATGCGATAATGAATAGATATTTCCATGTTTGTATGTGTGCTTAAGGATAAATGACTCACTCCTACAACCTCACTTTTTAGATATCGATGGTAGACGAGTTTTGCCCCTTGTTGCACCTCACGATCATACCTCTAGAAGGAAGATGAACACATGATCCCCTGTTTGAAGATGATACATTTATCGGTTATGTGAGATTTACCTTTTTATCCCTAGACATTATACTTCACGGTCAATACTCACATATAGACCTACCCATTATTATTACTGAAACCCTATCGATTAGATATGCATAAGTTTCACCTAATGTACCAGCAACCCCTAAACACACTCAACCCCCATCAAATCCAAACCCACTTGCAGACTCAACTCCAAATGAAACCGATAGTCAAGAAGGAAAAGAAGAAATGTAAGAGGAGGAGGATCTCTCTGAATGTTCAGATTAATCTCTATGTAAAAGTCTACTAGTTAAATTTTGAACAAGTACTATTTGTATGTCTTGTTGATTGGTAAGAACAAAGAAATAAATGTTTCGTATGTATATGTTAAAAATTAAAATAGTACTTTTTATCTAACAGATTGTTCTTTCTGTTCTGAATTGTTGATGCATGGTGTATGTTTGGTATCGAGAAAAATGTTGATATTATTTAAAAAAATGTATAATCTTTTGTTTACAGAATCTTAGTGACGAAAATTTTATCCTACCTTTTTTAAAATTAATTAAACCAATTTGTTTTCTAAATTATGATATTTTCTAAATAAATTGAGAATATAACAAGGGCATTACATGCATGGTTTTGAAAATTTTTGTTACTTATGAAGAAGTACAATTTTACTCAAATCAACGTAAACTAATCCTTATTTTTTAAAGAAATAAAATTGTAAGATAATTGTACTTATCATCTATGTGGACAAATTAGGTTATTGGTGATGATATTAATGGGATGACTAAGTTGAAGACTTGTAATCAAAATTTAATATGAAAGATCTTGAAGGCTTATGTTATTTCATAAGAAGAATTAAATCCCTAAAATATTTTGATGTTGCAAACAAGATATAAGTTAGATTATCTAAAGCAAACGAACAATCTATCCAAGATTACTTAACATACTATTTGTCTGAGACATCATCTAAAGCATATGATTTGTTCTAAATGTATTGATATTATTATGAATAGTCTAAACATTCATTTTATCTATAGTTATTATATAAAGTCTTTTGTTGTTAAATGAAAAAAATGTTTCGAAGAAGAGAAAAAAGGATCAAGAAGCATATTTAAGAAGTCTTTTTATCCCCTATAAAGTCGTGTGCCCTACTACAATTAGAAAATTCAGGATACGTGAAAAGTGATTTGACTTCTGAAACTTAATAAAAGCCTACAAAAGAAAATAAGCATACTACTTTATTACAGGTTTGGAGACTAGTTTGTGAAAAATAATTAATGCAGCATTAAATGTTGATTTAAATTTCTCACCGTCAAATGAAGCTAGAAAGTTGTTGTGAGATAACAAATATTTAAAGACTTCGCCTATAAATAGATGAAGACCCTAGGTATACAAATAAGGGATGATCATGTAATGTTTTGCAAGCTTATAAGCCAAAATTCTTTGATCCTTCTAAGCTAAGGATCTTTGTATATTTATTAGTCTCTCTATAAAAACTCCTAATCAATTTGCGTATTCGAGACTTATACTATTATCTTCACATTAATATTCATCTGTTATGGACATTGTAGATTCATTTGAGTCCATTTGTATCAACAACCTTATATCTTGTAAGGTTAAAGTAAAAGTGGCATGAGAAATAATACTTAAGCATATTATCTTGAAAAGACTAGGATAAAGACTGCTTGCTATAGAGCTAGAAATGACTTGGTAAAAGAATACTTGTATTTTTATATATAGTGAAACTTGGTAGTTTGCGAAAAACTGAATATAGTCTCAGTGGTAGAGGCAGATGAGTATAAAACATGTTGTGTTTATCTCTTTCGTTTCTTATGATTTACTAACTAGGTGAATTGTCTTTCAAAAATCTTTTAGACAATATGTTCTGAAACTGTCTTGCTTGTTTTTCAAAAGGTTTTAGAAAACATAATTAAACCCCCTTCTTATGTTTTTCATGTTTTATACAACTTAAAATATTTTTTTGGGCATTTAAGTTATTAGGTTTAAGCAAGTAATATTCATATCACAAGAAAAATATTTTCTTCATATATTCAAAAAGAGTAGTATGCTTGTTTGTTAGCCTGTTAATAAATTATAGAGCAAAACCATGACTTGGAGGAACTTCTTGATGATAAGAAAATATATCAAAGACTAATTTATTGATTGATTTACTTATCACACACAAACCATATATTACTTATGTTGTTAGTGTTGTAAATCGCTTTATGCATAATTCAAGTGAAGTTCATAGAGGTGTTCTTGTTAGGATTTTGTAGTATTTTATATTAGCACCTGGAAAGGTCTTATGTTTTCTAAGAATAAACATAACAATATTACTAAATTTTGTGATGTAGATAAGATTGTACAGGAAAGGTGTTAACCAACCATTAGATACCTCACTTTTGTTGAAGGTAATCTAATTACTTAAAAGAGTAAAAATAAATTTTGTACTATTGTCTAATGTATAATCTAAATATAGGGCAATGGTCAAAGGGATACTAGAATCATTATGGCTAAAACAACTTTTAGGGGAGCTTAGTTTTCCCACTGAAGGAGCTATGAAATTATATTGTGATAATCAATCTACAATCAAGAATCTGATACATGATCAAAGTAAGGATGTAGATCTTGACCATAATTTTATGTATGATAAGTTTGAAGAATAAATTATTGAAGTTAGATATGTGAAGATTAAATAACAACTATTTGAAGTTCAACATAAGTAAATCTCTATTTCATCTTAAGGGAGAGTGTTGGCATAATTAATTACTATAATTATGCAATAATGATTTGTGAATATAGAAACAAAATATTTGTAGGGATTGTATTATTTTCTTTAATTAGGCTAGTTGTATACAAATTGTAACATTATAAAAGCCTCCTAGAATATAGAATAATACATATAACTCTATTTTACCCTATTTGAGTTAAGCATGGTGGTAGAGGTGACAATAAAGGAATGTTTGGCTACCAAAGTTTTGACTTCCTATTTGGTTGCTAGCATTGCAACCTTTCATTTGGCCACTTGAGTTAAGACTTCTAGGCAGTTTTCTCACACCCTTGCCTCCTCCCTACCGCCTCCCCCCCTTTAAATTTTGTTTATTTCTCTAGTGGCTCTAATTTGTTTTGTAGTAGTCGTTGGAGTTGATGGATGGATTAAGATAATGATCATTGAAATGGTTTTAGAATGAGGTATGGTTTTGGATGTGTAATGAAGTGTGGTTTTCAACATGGGGTGTGTTGGTTGGGGCTTGAATGGTGATGGGGTTTTAGAAACATGGAAACACAACATCAATAACAATGGTGTTTGTTTTCTTAATCATGCATTTTAATGTAAGCTTATGTGACAATTATATTGTTATTTTTCATCATTGACTTCTTTTAACTATCATAAACCTATTAACATAAAATTAGTTAGCAACGACCAATAGGTCATCATTTAATCGATGCTAAACCATTTATTGATGTGGATTGTATATATTTAATAACGATTTTTTATTATAACATTTTTGAATTGTAATGTACTTTTCATTAATACTATATGTAAATAAAAGTAAACATGTCAAAGAACCCCAAACATGCAACAAGGTACTTACTCAAACATGCCTCAACATTGGCAAAGAATACTCGCTTTGATTGAGTTTGAGTACATGTATAAGTATTATCCAATTTTTCTAAACAAGAATGAGGTGAGTATATAACTACTTGCCTCGTACTCATCCCTATCTTCGTCTTGTTATTTTTTTAAAGTTTTATATAGTTTTATTTTTTATAATTTTTTAAAATATAAATTAAATAGTTTGATAGTTAATAATTTAAATTATAACAATAATTTAATAAAAAACATAAATTTCTATATTTAACTAAAAACATAATTTAGTTCTTATTTTTTATCTTTAATTTCTTTTTTTATTTTTTATAGTATATATTATTTGAATTAAAATATAATTAATAACTTAATATATATTTTATTTAAAAATATATAAGTAAAATAAAATTGTAAAAATGATGTGGTGAGTTTTCTGTGAATTTTCTTAAACTTGATAAAACTTGACAAAGGATAAGTTAGGTATTAAAATTTTAAACTCATCTCTTTTAAATCCAAACTCACCCTATCTTTTACAAGAATAGAAATAAGAAAAGTCAAATTCAGCTCCAACTTGTCATGTCATCTCTTAATGAAAGTTTCATTGGTTTGGATAGTTGGACTTCATGTTATCCTCATAATTTGGTGTCTTGTATAATCAATTAATGGCTATCTAATAAAATAAGGCAATGTTTATTTACATCTTTCAACTTTACTAACATACATTCCTTTTATATTTATTTCCAAAAATATCCTTTTTGTAAAAAGTGTTTTTCAAAATGTTAAAAATTTAACATATTCTAAAAAATACTTTCTAGAAGCCAAATTTCAAAAAAAAAAACATGGGTCACCAATTATCTTTAAGTTATTTTATGTTTGTTGTATATTGATATATTCATTTTCTTAATTTCTTTAAAAGAAACCCTAAAAATAATGAAATTAGGATATTACGTAAGAAGTAGGAATATGAATTTTATATATGCATTAACACTCTAATCACAATGATGAAAAATCTTTCGAGTTAAGTAATCACTAAAATCATATTTTGTTTAATGATGAAGTCACTATTGTTTGTTGTTAAAAAGTAAAATTTTAATAATAATAAAAAACACAGTAAATTTATGGATTCTTTGCAACTACGACATCACTATCATAAAATATTCTAAATAAAGGTTATCTCCGTAAGGACAATTCGGTGTCTTTTTTTTTAAAAAAAAAGTAGTTTTCAAAATTTTTTTTTCAAAAATTTAAAAATTTTAATATCCTAAAAAGTACTTTTAAAAAAAATTAAAAATATATAAAAGAAATATAGATTAATAAAATTAAGAGATGTAAATAATAATTATCTTTAGAGATTAACGCATATATAATAATTTATACAAAATTTTATACATTATAATTTTTGTATCTATCTAATCTCTTTATCATTATAACTTATAATAAATAATAAGTAGAAAAGAAATACATAAATAAAAATATTATTATACAAATTATTATATGAATAATAATTGTACACATATCATTTTCAAAATAAAAAGATGATACTTTCACAATAGGCACCCAACTACTTTACAAAGTCAGTTATATTAAAAAATATATATTTTAAATGCGCATTACATGAAATTATGAAGTCACAAGTGTATGCTTGTTTTTTTAAGGAAGTCATAAGTGTATGCTAATATGTTGTTATTGGTAAATATAAATAAAAATGTGTTTATTAGTAGGTAAGCGTTAAGTCATAAGCATGAATTCTGATGTTAGTACACTAATTACTGGTTTAGATTAAGGGTGTCATAAATAATCTAATATAATAAAAACCTAAAAAAACTGATTAAAAAAATGAAAGAACTGAAACTCAATCAAATAAAAAAAATATTTGATTACATTATATTTTAAATTTGATTTTAAAAATTCATTCAATTCAATTCAAATTAAACTTATAGATAAATATATATTTTTTATAAATTTATGACTTCTATTTTTATTTTATATATTTGTAAAACTGTAAAATAACTTATGCTTATGTTGAAAAATATATTTATTTAAGATAATTTTTAGTGACTGTTGAAGAAAAAGTACATAAACATAATTATTAAGTTAAGATAATTTTTAGTGACTGTTGAAATAAAAATACATAAATATAATTATTAAAATATGTAAATTTACTTCTAATATTATATATTTGATTCATCTATTAATTGTATAATGATTTATGAATAAGATATTTTAAATTATTTTTTATTATATCTATAGATATATTTTATTCTTTATTTAGTACTTTCTAAAAGAAATAAGAGTAAATTCAATTTAAATTTTAAAGTAAACTGATTGAATAATAAATAAATAAATAAAAAGCAAAAAAAAACATGATTCATATAATTTTTTTTCCTTGAAGAACGACCCCATTCAATTCCCAGACCCTAATTATACTTGGCACATGCAACCCAGAGCTGAATATACGATAACACTGAGTTTCCTCTGAAGTGAACAATCAGAAAGTCGACACGCTATAGTACCATACGTTCCCTCATTTATTAATTGAAAGTTATGTATGTTCTGTTCCTGAAATTAGATTTCCGTAAGTTGCGTCCATGAGTTTTAATTGTGAATACGACAAAAGGAACACTATTTTCTGAGATAAATGTGAAATTATTATTTCCACATTAAAAAAAACTAATGATTATCCAGCAAAAGAAAACTGATGATTATCTGATCCGATTTAACTTATTTACATCATCAACTAAACATACATTTTAATGGGATTTTTTGTTTAAAATTAATTTGAATATTGTTTAGAAATAGTTAATAATTTAAAATTAATTATATCCAATTTTAAAACTATCAACTTTCGAATGATTAAACTAGAAATTTCATACCTCAATTATTACTCTATCCTAAGTATAGTCCAAAAATAATATCATTGTACAACTAATTTCTTCTGTATTAAATATTCATCGCTTTAATTTTTAAATTGATTTTTTTAATAAATTTTAAATTTAAAAATCTTTTAATACTTGAGAAATTATTTAACATAATTTTTAATGTATATATATA